>JAUTXW010004158.1:412500-692500 GCA_030620095.1 Kuschelorhynchus macadamiae | reverse complement strand
GCATTGCTGCCAAGTTTACGGTTTTTCTGTTATAAAAGGAATTTTTTTTTAATGGAACACCCTATATTTTTAACAATCTGCGTAAAATTCTCGATACTTTTTACTAAGAGCACTTTTTATGAAAGCCAACAGGGTTTCCGAAAATAAGGGTCGAATATCCATAATTTAATGTATTTAATACCTTTTATTAAAATACCTGCACACAAAAGGTTACCTGATATGTTTGACAATGATACCAACATATTAATTAAGCATAAACACCTACAACTTCTTTCCGAAAAGGGCAATAAAACTTCTGTAGCATTTTCTACATATTGTAAAATGAATAATTTACAGCTTAATATGAAGAAAACATGGTTTATAGAATTTCTTCCAAGAAATTCAACAACCAATTACGATTCGCTAATAAAAGTGGCAGGGAAGTCCATAGAAAGTACTAGGGCCCTAAAACTTCTTGGTTTGTATATCGATCAGAAGCTCAGCTGGGAGTGCCATATTGATCACCTCTGTAGGAAGTTAAGTGTATCCTGCTGTATTGTAAGATCTGTTGTAGGTCCTGTCTCTGTGGATGTTTTAAAGGTATTGTATTACGGACTGATTTACTCTCACCTTCAGTATGGTCTAATTTTTTGGGGGAGCTCGGCACACATACAAAGGGTTTTTATAAGCCAGAAAAAAATAATAAGATGTATAAGCCAAGCAAGAAAAAGAACATCTTGCAAACCATAATTTAAAAAACTTGGATTTCTTACATTGCCCTCAATATATATCTACGAAGTCACTAAGTACATCTTAAAGAATCTAAGCAAATATGAAACAAAAAGTGTTATTCACCAGCATAACACTAGGAATAAAAGTGACTTACATTTGCCTTTCTGTCGAACATCACTGTCTCAGAAGTCTCCAGAGTATTAAATGCCTTAATAAGTTCAGGGCGCTTATGAGCAATCAAAGTAATAAGAAGTCAATACAAAATCAATTAAAAGACTTCTTAAATGAAAAATGTTTTTTATTCAGTGGATGAATTATTTTTGGAGCACTAAGGGAAACTTGACTCATTTTGACTTCGTGTAAGGTATATATTGTACTTGTATTATATTTGATATTTAAGTCTTATTTTATAATATTATGCGGCGACTTTAACATTGACTTTGGTAACAAAGGTGCTGTTCCTACCCTTAGCTTAATTTATTTATTAAATTCTTATAATCTGCATATGCATGTTGAGGCACCCACTCATATTTCACAATTTTCTAGTACTACTATAGATTCTATTTGCTCTAATTACAGTGGTAACTTGGTTACCTGTTCTGTTATTAATGCTGCCCTATCAGATCACGAAGCTGTTGAGTTCTCCGTATCAATCAGTGTCAACTGTCCTGGTCCAAAACATAGATATGGCAGAATTTTCAGCAGAAACAATTATAAAAAGTTTCACCAATTATGCAATGATGCAAATTGGGAGAGTATGCATATCTCTTATGACCCTATTAATACATTTCATGAAAAAATGGTTGCTATCTTCAACAATGCATTTTCTGTTAGAAAATTGAAGAACAAAAAACCTAAAAAGCTATGGTTTACTGCTGGATTGAAAACATCTTCCAAGAATTTCAGATCTCTACATCTAATCAGAAAGTTTACTAATTGTCCATTATTTTACCAATATTTTACTAGATATCGAGCACTCTATCGTAAATTGGTTGCTGTGGCTAAGGCAAGTTTTTATTCAGATCGCTTGAACATGTCAGCAAACAGGCAACGAGAAAGCTGGTCTATTGTCAATGAAATTCGGCATAGAAATGGACATTATGGTCGAACCTGACCTGCCTCCTGATGACATTAATAATTACTTCTGTTCTATAGCAGATACCCTCACTAGGAACCTTAATCCAGTGGTCGAGCCAATTACTTACTTGTCAGGTGTAACTGTACAGAATTGTTTTTACTTTTTACCAACCGATTTATATGAACTAAAAAAAATAATCCTAATCTCTATAAGGAATAAAAGGTCTTCTGGGGATGATGAGCTGTCTGTTAATATTCATGAACCTTCCTGATGCAGTTCTGGCGGGCCTGGTTGGTGCTATTAATGTGGTGGGAGAGGGGTTTTTTCTCTTCATGTCTGACCTCTGCTAAAGTGGTTCCTCTTCACAAGGGTGGTGATTTGAATGATCCATCCAATTTCCGTGCAATCTCGCTCTTGTCTACCCTTTCTACCTATGTTTAGCCTACTTAAAGAATTGTATTCTCACATCAATGAGGACAAGTATTCTGTAGCTGTCTTCTGTGACTTATCTAAAGCCTTTGACTGCGTGAGTCACAGAATTCTGCTGCCGAAACTCCATCACTATGGTTTCCGTGGTATGACCCATTCTTGGTTCGAGTCGTATCTGACAGGGCGTCGGCAGCGTGTGGTTTTGAGTGGCAATTGTTCTTCGTCAGGATCCTTGAACTGGGGAGTTCCGCAGGGGTCAGTTCTGGGCCCTCTTCTCTTTCTATTGTACAGGGTGTTCCAGCGAGGACTGAACAGGGACCTATTTTCGACCTTCCTTGTATTTTGGAAAAATTCAAAATAGCCAATCGATGTATTTTTTCTTGTAGAATCCAAAAATATCATCGAAAAAATATTTGAACCAGAAACAAAAGAGTTACGCTATGCATCAGGTGTTTTTTAAATGGAATGTATCGTTTTTTATACGATTTTTGGAAAGAGTGATTTTTTTATGTCCGTTCTGATTAAAAGATTTGATTTTGCGATAGCTGTTTATATTACATTTTAATGTTTTACAAACTAAAATTTTAGCTTCACCTGTTTAAAATATACGATAGGTTGGTATAGGTGATCAAGGTAAAATGACGTTTGAATGCTTTGTCAATAAAAATTGACATTATTTTAATTATTGTCGAAGTCTTCACCTAAAAAATATATATTTGACTCTGATCGAAATGAAATACTCTTTGGACGAGAGACTACAGATTGTTATGCTATTTTACAAGTGCCAAGAAAATGCAAGAGAAGCAAGAAGAAGATTTATTGCAAATTTTCATAGCAATATATCCATCAATACAATTCTAAAGATAAAAAAACCTATTTGAGGAAAATAAAACTTTACATGATAGAAAAAGAAATATACAAAGAAGAAGAAATCGAGATCAGGCCATTATAAATTATTTTCAAGTTAATCCAACCAAATCTATTTCGGATTCAGTTCGAGAAGTTCAGTACGGTGGCGGTGTAAGGCGCAGAAGAGTTACCCGAGGGACTGTTCACAGGACTCTGAAAATTCATAAATTTAGGCCTTTTCGTATCCTTCCACTTCAGCACCTAACCCCGGCACAAAAAGAACTTCGCTTCCAATTTTTTTCTCTAAGGGTAATTCGGCAAGAAAACGAAGACCCTGATTTATTCAAAAATATTGTGTGGACCGACGAAGCTACTTTCACAACATCGGGAGTATTCAACAGACATAATAGTCACCACTGGGCCTTTGAAAATCCAAAAAAGTTCCAGACTATTAAATTTCAAGGAAGGAATTCTATTCATGTTTGGTGTGGGATAAAAAACAATAAAATTTTGGGACCAATATTTTTTAACGGGACTTTAAATGGGCACAGATATTATGAGTTTTTAGAAAACGAAATTGAAAATTTTTTGGAAGACTTACCATTGGCAGAATATCAGAATTTAATTTGGCAACATGATGGGGCGCCTCCTCATGCCGTGCATGATGTGGTTCAATTTTTAAATCGGCGCCATAACGAATGGATAGGGCGAAATGGAACATATGCTTGGCCGCCCAATAGCCCCGACCTCTCAGTTTTGGATACACTTCTTTGGGGCCATTTGAAGAACGTCGTATACAGACAACGAAACGAAAATATTCAAGAGATCATGGGAAAAATTGTCGATGAAATAAACCGCCTTAACCAGGAAAATCATATTGTAACAGCAAGTTTAGAAAGGCTACAAAGGGGTTATCGATGTTGTTTCGAGAAAAACGGCGGTCACATTGAAATCTTATGTTATTCGTAGTTTTATTTTATTATTTAATAATTATTTTTTATTGAATTTCTTTTTCTATCATGTAAACTTTTATTTTGCTCAAATAGGTTTTTTATCCTTAGAATTGTATTGATGGATATATTTCTATGAAAATTTGCAATAAATCTTCTTCTTGCTTCTCTTGCATTTTCTTGGCACTTGTAAAATAGCATAACAATCTGTAGTCTCTCGTCCAAAGAGTATTTCATTTCGATCAGAGTCAAATATATATTTTTTAGGTGAAGACTTCGACAATAATTAAAATAATGTCTATTTTTATTGACAAAGCATTCAAACGTCATTTTACCTTGATCACCTATACCAACCTATCGTATATTTTAAACAGGTGAAGCTAAAATTTTAGTTTGTAAAACATTAAAATGTAATATAATCAGCTATCGCAAAATCAAATCTTTTAATCAGAACGGACATAAAAAAAATCACTGTTTCCAAAAATCGTATAAAAAACGATACATTCCATTTAAAAAACACCTGATGCATAGCGTAACTCTTTTGTTACTGGTTCAAATATTTTTTCGATGACATTTTTGGATTCTACAAGAAAAAATACATCGACTGGCTATTTTGAATTTTTCCAAAATACAAGGAAGGTCGAAAATAGGTCCCTGTTCAGTCCTCGCTGGAACACCCTGTACATAAATGACCTTGCCAGATTGGATGACACTACCATTCTCTGGCACGATGCAGACATTAACTCCCTGTCTGCCTCAGTCTCATCTGACTTGAGAAGGGTGAATGAGTGGTGTGACTCTAACCTGTTGTCGCTGAATGTTAACAAAACTAGCATGATCTGCTTTAAATGAGATCTAGAGAACATAACAATTGGTAGTGCATCTGTTGTCAAGCAGCAGAACTCCAAATTCTTGGGCCTCATCATTGATAGCGGTCTAAAGTTTGATAGCCACATAGTCACCCTTGGCGGAAAATTGTCGTGCGGCTGCTTTGCAGTAAAAGTCGTAGTCCAGGAGTTGGGTTCTGATTTGGTTAAAACTGTTTATTTTGCACTGATTGAATCGCGGCTTCGATATGACATTGCTTTTTGGGGTTCGGCAACTAAACATCTGCTTGACATGTTGTTCGTGATTCAAAAGAGAGCAATTCGATATCTATGTCATTCTCGGCCACGCGACACATGTAGGCCCCTGTTTGTTCGTCTGCGGATTCTTACTCTTCTATGTTTGTATATTCTGGAAACTGTATGTCTTATATATATATTAATAGAGATCAGTACATTCTTGCGGACCAGAGGTACGTGACCCGTCGGCAAATGAATTTACGTCTACCTATCCCATCATCCAACTTAATAAAAAAATCGGTAGTATATGAAGGTATAAGGCTTTATTAATCACCTGCCAGATGTTGTAAAAGGTTCGCCTACACTTAAAGTGTTTAAAAAACGTGTTCGTCTATTGCTAATTGACAAAGCTTATTACCAATTGGATGAATATTATGGAGATGAGTTATAGTTTGCTGATGGTTTATGTTACATTCTTGGTTGACTATTTTGTTGACTTAACACTGTTTATTTTATTTTTCTGTTTTTTTTACTATTCAACTAAATGATACTTTTTTAGGTCATTTCATGTATGTATGTGTATGTGCATGTGTATGTTCATATGTATATGTATGTATGTATGTGTATATGTATTTACGGTACTTTTTTTATTATTTATTATAGCTAGTGCTAATATGTATATATATATGTACAGTGGCCGTCTAAAGTCCGTTCCCCCCCTACTAATTTTTGAGCCAACTTAAATAGGAGATGAAAAGCTATTTTTTTATGAAAAAATGATAGCTAAAAGTTATAAAATGGCGGCTACGCGCCATCTTGAATTAATATTTTAAATACAACACCCCGCATATTATTCCATTTTCAAAATCTGCTCATTATTCTTAACATTTTTCTCTAATACACTTTATTCCTAAATGTAACTGTTTTCGAAATAATGACGTTTGAAAATTGAAAATCCGGTTTAAAATGAAGTAATGGTTTTAGTCACTTTCGATAAAAAATTCTGCTAACTACATTTTTTAATTAATTTGTAGTTAAATCTTTTAATGAATTCGACTAATAAGAGGCGTAAAGACAGTATTTTAAGGATAAACAGTACCACTTACCGGAAAATCTTGAAGGTTACGAATTTGTTCTGTAAATTCACAAGGAAAACAAATTAGTTGGTAAAAAAATATTTTATTTATTTTTGAATAACACTTATTTAACCCCAACAATAATTATTTTATCAAGTGTTCGATGTGGCCCCCTCCTAAATCTTGACAATAAAGTGCCCTATTATGAATAGCTTCTCTCACGTTGATGAAAGTCTGTTCATCTATTTCTTCACATGCTTCTCTTATTCTGCGTTCCAACTCTTCTATTGTTTGACATTCAGTGGCGTAGATTTTTAACTTCAGATATCCCCAAAGGAAAAAATCTAGAGGGGTAAGATCCGGAGATCTTGGTGGCCATTCTGTACTTCCCCTGCGACCTATCCATCGCCCAGGAAAGTTTGTATCGAGAAACTCTCTAGCCATGCGATAGAAATGGGGAGGTGCTCCGTCCTGCTGAAATATGATTTCACGATTTTCAAACTCTTCCTGATTGTTTAATACAATTTGTCTTATTCGAGGTTCAATTTCAGTTTCTAAAAGATTTCTGTAAAGATCTCCTGTAAGATTGCCTCTGATGAAAATCGGTTCAACAACGTGGTTGCCCAAAATCCCCGCCCAAACATTAACTTTTTCAGGAAACTCGGTATGCCCTTCTCTATAAATATTCGGATTAGTATCGTTCCAGTATCGTACGTTCTGTTTGTTGACTTTTCCATTAAGGAAAAACGTGCATTCGTCTAAGAAACATACACGTTTTAGGAAGGATCGTTCTCCTTCAATTTTTCTTGTTAACCACTCACAAAATTCAACCCTCCGGTCTGGATCATCCTCCGTGAGAGCATGCATGATTTTCATTTTATAGGGATGAAATTTTTCATTTTTTAGGACTCTTTGGACACTTTTCGAACTTATTTCGCAGGATTCAGCAACTGCAGACGTCGACTGAGTAGGATTAATTACCATTTCAGCAACAATTTCAATTTTTTTTTCTTCTGAAAGAGGTGGTCTTCCTGATCTTGGAGCATCTTTCATCGTACCAGTTGCTTGGAGCTTATTTAAAAGTTTGCGCAAATATGACCGCGAAATAGGGTTTTCGGGAAATCTATCGTTAAACATACGGACTGCTAGATGAAAATTTCTTCCAGCTTCTCCAAAAATCAAAACTGCTTCAAATTTATCGTGTAAACTGCGAGCCATGGTCACACTTTTCATAAAATGATTAAGATGCTCAACGGACTATTTTACAGTTAGTTATCAAGATGTTACCGCGACAACGATTTTGTTTCCAACGCAAACTTGATCGTATTTTTGATTGAATTTGAAATGACCAAAATGTCAATTTTCAAACGTCATTATTTCGAAAGCAATTACATTTAGGAATAAAGTGTATTGGAGAAAAATGTTAAGAACAATGAGCAGATTTTGAAAATGGAATAATATGCGGGGTGTTGTATTTAAAATATTAATTCAAGATGGCGCGTAGCCGCCATTTTATAACTTTTAGCTATAATTTTTTCATAAAAAATAGCTTTTCATCTCCTATTTAAGCCCTCCAAATTTCGTTGCGATATACGAGTTGGCTCAAAAATTAGTAGGGGGGGAACGGACTTTAGACGGTCACTGTATATATACAGAGTGATTCATAAATAAGTACCGAAAATTTACAGGCATGTAAACCTTGACGAAATAGGAAAAAAAGTTTTATATACTTTTTCTCTAAGCCTCACCGTTTAGAATATAGAATATAGAATATAACATGTGTTATAAAAATATATTTTAACTCAACGACAACCTATGGGCCACTTCAAAGGCGTAGAACAGGGGTATATGCCCTATATTTATGGTCATATTTTTTTACCACTCGGTATATTGCCTATTTTTATTAAAAACATTTATAGCTTAGCTTCCTTGCTATAAATTATTACTCCTAGATTTTTTTCATACGAGCTATCATTTCGGAGTTTTATTCGAATTAATGCGTCAAAACCCTTTATAGACCAAGCAATAGAGCAGAAGTTTATTAATTTCGTGGCGAAAATACTACCTGAAAACCAACTGTGTCCTCACTTAAAACACATTCTGATGGTTCATACTGATGTTTTTTCGACTCGTAACTATTATTTATTAATGTGTTATAAACAATAGTGCAAAAAATGGCAGTCGAGAGGATGATTAGTTTCGAAGAAAATCTGTAAACAAACGGAAAATTCACCATTTTTTTCAAAAATTTATAAGTTTGTCATTTTTTAAGTTTTAGCGTAGATCTTCCGGGAAACGTACTCAATGACAAGAATTTTACGCCTGCACATGACAGGCTAATTAGTTTTTAAGTTATTGCAATTTGAATTTTTTACTGCGCTAACTTCCAGCGGATCTCGATGCGACACGGATCGCCGATTTCAATTTTATAAGAAAATTTCGAAAACTCACTTATCGTACTTTCAAGCGTTTATTCTCATGTTGCCTTAAAATGTTGTAAAACTAGTAAAAAATGCTTACAAACATAACATATCTTCACACGTATCCAATCACTTTGTCAAATCATATACTCTTTTCTCAAGTCAAGGGTATCTAGGGTACAAATCTATGACTGGATACGAGTGAAGATATGTCATGTTTGTAAGCATTTTTTACTAGTTTTGCAACATTTTAATGCAAAATGAAAATATACATTTGGAAGCACGATAACTGAGTTTTCAAAATTTTCTTATAAAATGGAAATCGGCCAATCCGTGTCGCATCTGGAAGTTAGAGCAGTAAAACATTCAAATAACAGTAACTTAAAAACTAATTATCGGACGGCGCGGCGCCTGTCTTGTGCTTGCATAAAGCTCATGTCATTGACTACCATTCCCCGGAAGGAAAAATGGCAAATTTTCCGATCGACTTATTTAATAGCTCATTTTGTTCGTATTTAAATTCTCTACAATTCGCTTCTTATAGTATTGCAATTGCTTAAATTGTTTTAATTTTATAAGCAAAAAACGAAAAAAAACGAAAAAAAAACGCACTCTAAATTGTTTATAACAAATAAATAAATAATACTTACGAGTAGAAAAACATCAGCAAAATGTGTTTTAAGTGAGGGCTCAGTTGGTTTTCAGATAGTATTTTCGTCACAAAATCAATAAATTTCTGCTCAATTGCTTGGCCTATAAAGGGTTTTGACGCATTAACTCGAATAAAACTCCGAAATGATAGCTTGGATGAAAAAATTCTAAAAGTAATAATTTTTAGTAAAGAATCCAAGCTATAAACATTTTTAATAAAAATAAGCAATATACCGAGTTGTAAAAAAATATGACCATAAATGCAGGGCATATACCCCTGTTCTACGCTTCTGAAGTGACCCATCTGGTTGTCGTTTGTTGGGTTAATGGGTCTTATGTAGTGATAACAAGTTTCAAAATTGAAATTAATATCTCGCTCCTAACAGATTTTACATATTAAAAACGGTGAGGCTTAGAGAAAAATTAAATAAAAATTTTTTTCAAATTTCGTCAAGGTTTACACGACTATAATTTTTCGGTACTTATTTCTGAATCACCCTGTATATATATATATATATATATATATATATATATATATATATATATATTGTATTGTTTTGTGTGTCTGACATTTAAATATTTCTCTCTGTATTAAATTGACCTTTTTATACTTTTTGGTCTTTTTTTTTTAACTTTGTATAAATTTCTTTCTTTGTTTTTATATTTTTTTGTGTATATATTTTTGTTTTTGTGTTTTTTAGCTTTAGGAACGTGTCTTTATACAATAATGCTTATTGACTATGACTATGACTATGACTATGACTATTTATTCGTAACCGATTTTTGAATTGTTTTGTCTGGTTTGGTAGTGAATGTAATCTGTTTGTTTTCTGTCTTATTTGCAAATACGTATTTCTGTTTGTATAATTTTGTGCCTGCGTATTGCCTATTTTTCAGTGAGGATGCCAATACATTTTCTTTTTATTTTCCATGTACTAGTTTTAAGTTGTAAACTTGACTGCAACCGTTAGCCATATTTGTTTAAAAACTTCTTTTCAATTGACTAGCCTAATAAGTTTGTACTTCTTGTAAAAACTTCTATGGTGAATAAAATATATTTGAATTTGAAATGTTTGTAATCGTGAAAAAAAGCATCCTCTCAGGTTTTACAATTCACTGCAGAGCTTAAAAACTACGCAGATTGACTTCAAATTTTATTCAAACGATTAAGGGTTAAGTTGCTAAGTTATATTATACCTACTATGGATGTCTAATAAGTACTTAATAACTTATTTACGAGAGTTATGCTACATATGTTAAATTCATAAAACAAATTATCTTTTTAGAGTAACTGATTAATAATAATAAAATTGATTCAATGGATCTTTTTGAAAGAATCTAAGATACTTTTAAAAAAGTAACTTGTATCTTGTATCTAGATACATTTTTTCAGTAACTATTTCAGCATTGGTCATCGATAACTATCGATATATAGAAAATCTCGTTATAATATGATAATGACATATTATTTAATACATAAGCATTCAAGAAAATGAAAGTTTCCGAGCGTGAAAAATTACGCAGTCTTGATTAGCACGAGTTACAAAGTTGCCATCCGTAAAAAAATTGTACTAACTAGGTAAAGGCGAAGCAAATGGCCCGTTCTTGCGACTGCTTGTTTGAAGTAGTTATAAAGGATTGGCAACGTCCTGTAGTTTTGATAATGAGAACAATAAACGGTAGTAATCAGAAAGATACTGCTGCAATTAGTATATGAGAGCAGGAGAGGAAGCTTTTTTCCAGTGGTTTTTGACCATGTCTGTGCGTGTATAATCTGTTTCAAAATTATTTCTTAACTGCCATATTATCCTATATAGGTCCTACCAATAGATTTGATTAAAATATCGCGATTTAGCCATACTTGCCTTAGTCGAAAAGTTAATATTAGGAAAGATACAGGGTGATTAAGTAAAAAATTTATTTTCGATTTTTTAAAATAATATCCCTGGTTTTTAAGATATTAAAGTGAAAATTGGTGATAACGGATTTTTTTATAGCCAGTAATAATAATACACCTTCAATTTTGATGTAACTTGTAGAGTAAATTTTATTATGGGGCGGCTAAAATGGGTCCATTTTACAACGGAAAAATTACCTAGACTGGGTTGCTTACAACAAATAAACGTTAAACATCACTCTTCTGTTGAGTTTCGAATTGAGTGGTTCTCTGTGTATCGATAAGCAAGTGTATGTGAAGACGAGAATGTCGAGTCAAACGCGCCGAAGTTGTAAAATTTCTCCTGACAAATTTTGTTATATTTGTGGAGAATTTCTGGTGAAATCATAAGCCAGGCCATTTTCCGAAAATGTAAAAATGTAAAAAAGATCAAGATAAGCGGTCAAGACTCCCCATGAGTGCCGTGTTAGTTGTAGTATATCATTGGTGCAGTGGATGAATGGAAAGAGAAAAAGTATGCCTTTTGCAGTTCCAATGGTATGGCGAGAACCCACTAATCATTCTGACGATTGTTATTTTTGCCTGACAAAGACCGATGGTTATTCCAAAAAGGGAAAGCACAATATAGAATATCCAAATTTGCAATCTGCCATACGACCTGTTCCTCATAATGCAAATTTGCCAGTGCCGATTGCGCCTTTAAATTGGCAAGCTATTGATTTGGGAGATAATGGAGATAACGCATCATCAGGCAGCTCTGAAGAACAGTGCACCGATCCCACTTTTACCACAGGTCCCAGTGCCGGCGAGCCACATTTGATTGTTCAAAGTGAATTAAATGATTTAGTACGTGAATTGGGGTTATCCAAGCAACAGTCAGAACTTCTGGGTTCCGTCTTAAGGATTGGAACCTATTGGCCAAAGAAACAAAAATTACGAATTTCAGAAAAAGCAATGCTATGTTTTCTGATTTCTACAGTATGGAAAATTCGTTGAGCGCGTGTACTGATATAGACAGTTTAATGCAAGAACTTGATATTGAACTTTCTCTCCGTGAGTGGGGCTTATTCATAGACTCATCTAAATATAGCTTAAAAGCTGTGTCATTGCATAATGGAAATTTAAAACCCTCTATACCACTTGGCCATTCAGTTACAATGAAAGACAATTATGAAAATATGCGCACGATTTTGGATAAATTAAACTACAATAGGTATAAATGGCAGATATGTGGGGACTTAAAATTTATAGCAATTTTATTGTGACTTCGGGTGTGATTCACAAAATATTGCTGTTTTCTTTGTTTATGGGACAGTCGTGCAATAAATCAGCATTATGTAACAAAAATTTGGCCAGAAAAAAGCGAATTTCAACCGGGATCTCAAAATGTTAAATTTATACCTCTTGTTGATCCCAAAAATGTCCTTTTGCCTCCTCTTCACATTAAACTTGGGCCGATGAAAAACTTTGTCAAGGCTTTGAATAAAGATGGTGATGAATTTAAATACCTAGGACAAGTCTTTCCCCAGTTAGGGGATGCCCAATTAAAAGAAGGCATTTTTATTGAGCCACAAATCAGAAAATTGCTAGACGATGTAATTTTTACGGAAAAGCTTACAAGGCAGGAACTCATGGAATTCATTTGTTAATGTAGTAAGAGGATTTTTAGGCAACAATATGGATGAAAATTATGAACAATTAGTTAATGAACTCTTAGATGCCTATAAACCGCTTGGTGCCAGAATGTCATTAAAAATTAACTTCCTCCATTCTCATCTGTCATTTTTTCCTAAAAATTTGGGAGGAAATTCGGTACCAAGGACGATAGGATCCAGCCATGATGGATGACTACTGTTGATTTTTGAAGAGAGAAGATAAGGACACCTTATAAACGGAAAAAAAAGTTTAATTCGTGTTTTAAGTTAATATTCTTCTCGTTTGCTTTTCTCTTAGATGTATGGTATGTTTAATAGGCGAAAACTGTAAACATAGTCAATAAACAGGGTTAAGAATTTTCTGCAATCATTTTTTCTATAGATATTAAGTATGGTAACATTCGATATGGTTCTACAACTCTAACAAGAAAACCCTACGTGCTACAACTTTCTATTTCATTTTCGTATTTGGATAGGTCTATTCTATTAGATTATGCTGTTCTAATTTGTGTTACAACAAAAAAATTTTTTTTGCAGGCCAGTGAAGAGTTTAATACTACTATTTATACAATTTTAAGAGTCTTCAACCTCAATTACATGTTTAATAGAATTTTTCCAGCTATGTATAGAAATATTATTTATACATTATATAATTAAATCTATTACAATCTTACAGAAGTACTTAGTGTCAGAGAAGTGTTTTCTCTTCTAATCATGGCTTTTAATTCATACCAGATATGGTCGATCGGATTAAAAATACAATAATACGGAGGAAGACGCAAAACTGTATTCTAGGCTTTTAAAACATTTAAAAGTTAAAGGGATGCGGTTTCCGATGTTTAAAGGCTCTATCTATCTAGAATTGGTCAACGCTGCCTCGATTAATCAAAATGGTCCTCCGTATAATATATAGGGTGTTATATAAAATTGTGCAAATTTTACAAAAGTTCGTTAGTTTCTGCAATTTTTAGTTTTGTTTAATTTTGGGTATGTTATGATATTCTACGAACCATAATCTAAAACCAATTTGGCGGGTTTTTAATTCATTCATTTGTTTTTAATATACGGGCTAAATTTAAATTAAGGGAATTAATTTCTGAACTTCCAAAAGAAAATTAATTTTAACTATTCTCTTATTATTTAAAATTAATAATTGTTACATAATTTTATCTTAGTTAAGATTGCGTTAATCAAAAAATTTTTTTAAAGATCTTCATCAATATAAGTTAAGTTAATTTTCAATTTGAAAATTTGGAAGAATGCGATTTTGAAAATAAATTTCCATCTGTATCTTGATGATAATTCAAAGATGAATTGGCCATGTTCTTCGAAGATAGTGACAAAGCGTTTGGACGAAAACTATTTTCTAAACCCGCATGCAAAATTGTAATCCTGTGTCCTTTATTTGATGGAACTTTGGTTTGGTACTTACTTGTTGAATCGTTCCATCCTTTTTTGGGGGTTTCAGGGGAATCAAACCATGTTTCGTCATGATATATGAATGCAGGATTTTCTGCACTATATTGCTGTATGAAATTTAAATAATCCTGACGCTATACTTGTAATCGCTGGGATTCCATTGCCACTTCCCTTTTATTTATATTTCGAAATTTAAAATCCATTGCTTTAGCAATTCTCCAGAGACTCTATTGTAGGAATCATTTCAATCAAACAAGTACATTTTTTAACACGGTTGCAAATTGTTAACGCATATTAACTATTTTTTTTAAAATTAATCCTGTTTCTTTAATTATTACTTTTACATCCCTTAATTCTGTATGTAATTCGAGCTATACAGGGTGTCCCACGACGAACTGCGGCGATCGATTTCTCAGAAAGTACGCTTTAGAAAAATTTGAAATTTTGGTAGCTAACTAAAATCGATGGAGGCAATTTGCGCAAAATATTTTCAAAATGGCGGCACTTCCGGTTATACCAGAAGTAGACGTCAACTTGCTTATTTTAAATGGAACACCCTGTATATAATTGAATTTTTGGATTCCTCGAAAAATTCTAGGTATATTTCATGTATAATATCTTATACCTAAGTTCAACTGCTTTTCTGATATTTTGAATTTTATGTAAAAAATGACGTTTGCAGGTCTAGACATAACTATAAATATCTGCTTATCGAAGTCTCTATTATTTATTTGCGGTTGGCTTCCTTGTCCAAAAGGGTACATTTTAGTGGCCTGTGCTGATATTTTTATAATAAATAAATATAGGGTGATCAAAAACTGACATTATAAATATACTTTAAAAAATCGTTAAATGTTACTTTTTTCAAACGGAAACCCCCAATTTTTATAATTTTATCTTATTTGATACTTAAAATAAGGGTGGCTTTGTATAAAGTTGTCTATTCCAAAAATTTGTAGTTTTTGAGTTATTGACGATTTAACATTTTTTATTCTAATAATACCAGACGGCTTCTAAGTTTTCTTGTTAGTTGGCCATGACAGGGAGGCCTGGCGAGAACAAAACCAATTGGTTACTATAGAAACGTAATATTTGTTATAGTTACCTACTAAAATATTATTTATTATACTAATTATAATAATTATTAAACTAATAATCATGCCGGGGCGATTAAATTACACACACGAGGATAATTTGAATTTGTTTATTATCTATGGGGAATCTAACAGAGTTTTAACAAGAACATGCCAGATATTTGCTGATAGATATCCAGATAAACAGAAACCGTCACCGAACAGCGTTAAACAAATGTTGGAAAACTATAAAAATGTTGAAATCGTGAAGACAAAAATTAATAAAAGAAAGCCTATTCCCATTATAGCCTAGTCTACACAAGAGCACAACTTATTTTTTCAATAAATGTTGAAAATGTTCACCTTGTACTTCCCAACATTTTTCGCATCTTCGAATAAATCCCTCGTGTGTGGCCGCTCTAATTAAGCTCTCTCTAAGCTGGAGATAAACTTTCGAACGCGTTCCCTTACTCTTGCCTTACAGTCCCCTTTCGTTGTTACTGGATTAAAATAAACGATTCCTTTTATCGTTCCCCATATAAAATAGTCTAAAACTGTCAGATCGGGAGAACGAGGAGGCCACAGGAAGGGTCCATTGTTGGCAATCCACTTGTCGTAAAACGTAGCTTGTAAAAAGTTAGTAACTGCAACGGTTCTATGTGGTGGGGAGCCATCGTGTTGGTAGAAAATTTGACTATGTTCTGCCAAAAATAAATTACTTAAATATTCGTTGTCCAACTATTCAAGAATATTCAGATATCTTTCTCCTACAAAAGTTTATAGACATAATTTTACGGAAAGAAATGTTTTGTTAATATTCATCGATTTATTGATTTAAGAATAAACAAAATACATCAAAATTCAATTAATTTAATCTGAAGAGTGCTCAATAAAAAAAGAAGGTTGAGTATTTTATGACTTTCTAAAGTACCCTGTATAAATAGCATGTAAATATCTAACTGAAGATAACTTTCATATAAAACTTGGGACGATATATTTTTTTAGATATGATGTGTTACGGTATGTGGACCAGTTTTTGTATGAAATGGTGTAATGTGACCTGTATAAATAATTTAATTTAATTTATTTATGTAATAATATTTACTAAATGATTTATCTAATTTTGAACTGACGCTAAATTGATAAAAAAATTATTGTAATATTACCAAAATGGATTATTTTTCATTAAAAAAGTCCTTGTGTTTAGGTAATGTATAACTTACCATTCAAATTTTCTTAAAAATTCAGTTTTATTATTCCATCGTTCCTTACTGCACAAAATACATTAAATTACCAGGATTCTTGAAAGTTCCGCGATCTTACTGCATAAGGATTCGAATCACTCCAAAAATGGGAATTGTGTCTATTGAAAAGGCCATTTTTGGTAAATTTTGCTTTATCGGTCCAAAATATATTGTCCAAAAATCTAGGGTTTTCTTGTACCATTGTTAAAATAAACTCGCAAAACTGTACTCTTTTTGGCAAATCAGTGTCTTTTAGATGTTGAACCAATGATATTAAATAAGGTTGGAAGTTATGTTTTAACAGAATCTTATGCACTGAGTTACTCGAGATTCCTGATTGTCTTGCTACGTTTCTTAGGGATGTCATTGGATATGCTGCAAAATATCCCAGAATTGCAATCTCCACATTTTCATTATCAACAATGGGCTTCCTCTTATTAATTTTTGCCTTGACGTTTCCAAAATTTTTATAGTTTTCCAGCATTTGTTTAACGCTGTTCGGTGACGGTTTCTGTTTATCTGGATATCTATCAGCAAATATCTGGCATGTTCTTGTTAAAACTCTGTTAGATTCGCCATAGATAATAAACAAATTCAAATAATCATCGTGTGTGTAATTTAATCGCCCCGGCACGATTATTAGTTTAATAATTATTATAATTACTATAATAAATAAATAATATTTTAGTAGGTAATTGTCAAACGACAATAAATATTACGTTTCTATAGTAACCAATTGGTTTTGTTCTCGCCAGGCCTCCCTGTCATGGCCAACTAACAAGAAAACTTAGAAGCCGTCTGGTATTATTAGAATAAAAAATGTTAAATCGTCAATAACTCAAAAACTACAAATTTTGAAATAGATAACTTTATACAAAGTCACCCTTATTTTAAGTGTTAAATAAGATAAAATTATAAAAATTGGGGGTTTCCATATTAATTAAAATTAATTAATGAGTTTCCATATTAATAATATCAGTTTTTGATCACCCTATATTTATTTATTATAAAAATATTAGCACAGCCCACCAAAGTATACCCTTTTGGACAAGGAAGTCACCCGCAAATAAATAATAGAGACTTCGATAAGCAGATATTTATAGTTATGTCTAGACCTGCAAACGTATTTTTTTACGTAAAATTCAAAATATCTCAAAAACAGTTGAACTTAGGTATAGGATATTATACATGAAATATACCTAGAATTTTTCGAGGACTCCAAAAATTCAATAATATACAGAGTGTTCCATTTAAAAAAAGAAAGATGACGTCTACTTCCGATATAACCGGAAGTGCCGCCATCTTGCTGCCAAAATTTCAAATTTTTCCAAAGCCTACTTTCTAAGAAATCGATCGCCGCAGTTCGTCGTGGGACACCCTATATAATTAGAGAAATTATTTCATATTTTGGTTAACACTTCTTTTCTGCCATTTTTTTAAAAAGCAATTGTTACATAAAATTTCCAGTTAGTTTAGAAATCAAAACCTATAAACCTGAGAGAGCATTGCAAGATGTTTACATTATAAAGTTTTTACTTACTGATATCAGCAAAGATGACAAAGGCGAAAAATTAAACAAAAAAAAAATAAAAAAATAGAAATATTAAAATAATTGATTTTGGAACAAGTTATCACATATCCTTCAGATTCTCACAATATAATTAATAATAATAATAATAACAATAACGTATATGCCCACGATTTATTTTTCCCTCTCTTATTAATAACAGCCATTAAAACTAAGATTAAAAAATTTAGGGAGTTTAGCAAACTAAAAATAAAGATCTAAAAGCAGTATGTTACTTATTTTTTATATCAGAAATATAACCGGAATGACTAATCTCTGACAGAATGTCGATGTAAAGGCGTTATTTTTAATTGTTAAGATAAGGTGAAAAAATATGTGTACCTAAAGTATGTTTATTTTAATTTACTGTATTTTGAGGAGTCCTTTTTTCTTCAGTATTTAGCAAATTTAAACACGTGTTATTAAAATTAACTGAACCAGATGCTACACAATTATCTTCATTTAACAATATTAAGGCACTTTCTTATATTTTACGTTTTTTGGAACATCATGGTTCTTTTGCCAAAATACTAGAGCCATTCCAGTTAATTTTATGATTGTTATCTTGTGCATGTTGGAAAAAGTTTGATTTTTGAAATTTCCCATTTTTTATGTAAGTTTGGTGTTCTTTAATTCTTTTGGCTAATGGTCTTCAGGTTTCACCTATGTAAAATGTATTGCATTGACACGGAATATTAAAAAATAACTATTTTTTATGGAACTTTAAGATAATTGGGTAAAACCAATCTGTAATGGAGCATAACAAAACACAATTTATATGTGTGTTTGACTGACTATGTGCGGACTAAATAGGGTCATATACTTCACTATTTGTAATAACGGAGGGAGTTTCGAGAAAAAGAAATTTACAGATTTTTTCCTCAAAATGATTTAAATAAAACTAATTTTTTAATTGTGGCCTATCATTTTGTGAGTTTGAACCATAGTGCAATGAGAGTTGGTCTATCAATCTCGTTAGCACTTAATACATACATTATAGATAATATAAAGAAGAAATTAGCACATAAGAAAGTTCAGAAACTGTTACACAAAAGCAAACATAACAAGTAGTTCAAATATCTTGCTGTTTACCAATAATCAAAATGAAGAATTAAATAATGGTTTTACAAATATGCACCTTTAACGGGTTTGGGCTACCATCGTTGGTGAAGCAACCTTTACGAAAAATTATTCAATTTCAGAATTATTGTATCATCACAAATATTATTTAAATAATATTTCTTCTTATACCTATATTTTATTCCATGTTCTCTGGTGTTTTTAGGTACCTACCTTAATCAGATCTTTTGAGTTAATACTTTAAGAGTGGATTAAATTATTTCGTACCAAAATTAAAGAGTAGCACTGGCGTATACGGGGTGTATCAAAAAACATGGGCCATCGTTTACTGGGAGATTCGTTGTTCAAAAATAAGGCGAAAGGTACGTACAAGGGTCCCCAAATGTTTTTGATTTTTGAGATACAGGGAGTTGAAGTTGAAATCTTATTTTCAATTTTTTTAAATAATTTTTACGAGGAACGATATTTTCGCACAAAATTCGGTGATCGGGGATTTTTGGACGTGAGAAATATTAAGCATAATGCCGTGATTTTATTAATTTAATAATTTATTTCTAACAATTAAATTATTATTTAATTCTTCCTAAAATTTTAAGTACAACCTAAAATGAATAAAAAAATTACAAGAAATAAGTGAAAGGGCCATCTCCGGTTCGAATACAACACCGTATTCTTTTCTTGAAGTTCATCCTTACTCTTCAGTACTGCCTAATGTCTTAACGAATGAAAGTGAATGCGTTGCCAAAGTTCTTCTCTTGACGCATCAGGAGTATTATAAACAAGCTCCTTTACATACCCCCAAGAATAAACGTCCATAGGGTTTATATCAGGGGACCGAGGAGGCCAAGCAATAGGTCCACTTCGTTCTATTCAACGGTTTTCAAAGATTCCATTCACGAACTGCCTAATGGGGGCAGCGAAATGCGCTGGTTGGAACCACAAATTATTATGTCGCATATTTAGAGGAAGCAAATCTTCTAAATCATTTTGTAGGAAATTGAGGTCGGAAATGTAATTTAGCGAACTTGGTAGTAGAATGGGGTCAATAAATTGTTTATTAACGATCCCTGCACATATGTTAATAGAGAATTGGTATTGTGAGTTTACTGGCCATAATAAATTGAGATTTTATGATAAAATTGCAGTCGAGCTGCATAGTACATTAGGAATAATTCTTGAACTTGAGTAAAATGATAGGGATACATTTTCTTTCTTTCTCTATATAGTCTCTATTCGGACGCGAGAAGGAAAGCTTCGAAAATGCCAAATGAGATTTTGGCGAAACGTCAGCAAAACTGTTCTTTCTAGAAAGACAGTATTGAACGGATGTATACCCGGAATGAAAACACATCGTATTTTTCCATCCGTGAAGGACTAAGAATCAACATATATATATATATATATATATATATATATATATATATATATATATATATATATATATATATATCCAAAAAAACAATTTTATTTGGTTTTTTGCTTATATTTTTGTTAAGGGAGATGACAATTGGACAAAATTTGGGATTCTGGATATCTTGATGAAGAGAAATTCAAATATTAGCTTAGTTTTTGTTTTAGTGGTAGAGGGCGCCACATACAGTGTGTTATGGTTAATTAAATTCAGGAACAACACTGTATGTGGCACCCTCTACAATTAAATAAAAAACGAAGCTAATATTTGAATTTTCTGGTCATCAAGATATCTAGAATCCCAAATTTTGTCCAATTGTCATGTTCCTTAACAAAAATATAAGCAAAAAACCAAATAAAATTGTTTTTTTGGACGCCCTGTATCTCAGAAACAAAGCCGTTTCAGACCCATATTCATATGAACTTTTCACCCTAAAATTAGTCAAAGAATCACCCCTTAAAGTTTGTACAAGTACTTAATTGACACCCTGTATATATATATATATATATATATATATATATATATATACAGTGTGATCAATTTAAAAGCGTAACACCCTAATATCTCAGTTATTAATTACCACAGGTTAGTTTTAAATTTTGATGATGTGTATGGATTTAAAATATGACTATTTCTCATCGGCATTGGCAGAGAAAGAGGGGGGAAATGATACGATTTTTAAAAAAAATATATTAGCGATTTTTTGAACGAAATTTTGATTCTTGTTTCTTACTCAGCATCATCAAGAATCCCCTTATACCAAATGTCAACCAAATAAGTCATAAGCTATGGGAAATACGAGCTTTCAAAAAATGCATTTCTTTTCATTTCAAAATAGAAATCTCTTAAACCAGTGTTTTTATCAAAATTACTATTTTCCATTTTCTTATTATTTTGACTACCTTTATTGAATTTAGCCAACAAAATAGTTCTAAAATGTACTCGAAATATGTTCGAGTTCTTCAGCTCTGCATTGTTTCCCTTATTTTCATTAAAATTATAAAAATAAAAAAAAATGTCTTAAAGCAATTTTTTTACTAAAATTCAATATAAAGATCGTTAAAATAATAAAAAAATGTAAAATAGGGTTTCTTGATCAAGACAATCGTTTAAGAGATTTCTGCTTTTGAAATGAAAAAAAAAAAATGCCGTTTTTGAAAGCTCGTATTTCCCAAGGCAAATGACTTCTTTTGTTGAAATTTGGTATAATGGGGTTCTTGATGATGCTGAGTAAGAATCGAGAATCAAAATTTCGTTAAAAAAATCCCTAATATCTTTTTCTTAAAAATCGTTCCATTTTCCCCCTTCTAGGCTCGCCAATGAGTAAAAAGTTATACAAAACGAAAGACGACGAAGAACGACGAAGAACCGTACCGAAATTGAAATTTCTGTCCTCTTCTATTTTTGCACAGATGTGTCGTCTTATGCTCCAAAGTAGGTCACATCTAAAGCGATTTAGTTGAACCATAGTACCTACAGATGGCGCCACTGGTTTGCCTATTTCCCTCGTCGACTTTCAAAGTCGAATGACATGACACTTTGTTTCAGGGTTTGGGTATTTCGGTTTTAATACCGATACCCTCCAAGAAAACAGCCTGATGAGCCTTGCCGGGGCAGATACCACGGTAGCAGATGGCACCTATGCCCTGGAAACAAACATAGCGCGTCATGTTTTGGTCGATTCTCGACAAAATGGTGAAGGAGTAATCCTTTCCGTTAGTTCTTTCGTTTTGTATAACTTTTTACAACCAAGAACCGCACAGAAATTGAAATTTCTGTTCTCTTTCTATATATATACAGTGTGTATCAGCCAAATCGAATAAATTCGATAATAAATAAATGGGGGTGTGTTCGGAAAAACGCTTGGACCCGTCGATTGGTATTTTTAGTTGCTCATTTTCTCCAATAAAAACTTTTTATACAGGGTGTGTCCTGTAACAGTGGTCAATGCCAACTTTCTTATTTCAAATGCAACACCCCGGATATTATTTAATTTTTGGATTCTTTAGGAGATTCTAAACATATTTTATGTTCAATGTCCTATACCTATCTTCAACTATTTCGGCAATATTAAGTGTTTTCAAATTTATTTTTACTTTATTTATTTCGAATTTATTATTATTCATGAAAGTGGCTCTGGTTACTGAACTATTTATTTGATTACAAAAATTCGCTACAACACACTCAATACTTATTTACCATTTAGGTCTTCATATTAAGAATGTCAGCAAAAACCATTTTAGCGTTCCTTTTTATTGATATGGAACAAAAAGAGCCAGTTTTGTTTACTTTTAAGTTTTGTTTACTTTTGTGTAAAATGCCTGGCCTTTCTCTTTGCAAGACAGTAGTTGTCAGTGTCAGTGTCATAGTCTTTTGAATTTCGTTAACTGCATAATACCTAATATCAGAAAAATGGTTCATTTAACAGAAATGCATAAGATAACAATTCTACAAATGATTGGTTATGGAGATAACACACGAACACAAGTGGAAGTTGCTCGCTTATTTCATGAAAAATTTCCAAATTTGCCGCATATATCCCAAGGGACAATTAGTAAAATAGAAAAGCAGTTTCGCGAGCTTGGACATGTGAGGCAGATAAAAAAAGCAGCTGCCAATTCAATAAATGATGATACTAAATTGGATATTATGCTTGAGTTTGAGGAAAACCCACATATTTCTAGTCGACAAGCCGCCGCAATGTTCGATATTAGCCATTCGTCGATTATTCGAACATTAAAAGAAAATAAAATGCATCCCTATAAAGTGATACCAACTCAGGAGCTCATGGAAGACGATTATGATAGGAGAACTTATTTTTGTGAACAAATGATGGCAATGTTAGATAACAATGTTATTCAATTAGAACATGTTTTGTTTTCAGATGGATCAGCGAAGAACATACTCAATATCCTGAAAAGGTTAATGTTTGGGCAGGAATTGTTAGGGATCATATCATAGGCCCCTTTTTCAATGACGGCAATTTGAATGGCGATAATTATTTAGCACTGCTCCAAAATAATGTCGTGCCCACTTTGACAAATTTGTATCCGGATCCAGCAAACCCACAAGTTCCAGCGAATATGATATGGTTTCAGCAAGATGGAGCACCGCCCCATTACCAAATTAATGTCCGGCAGTACCTCAACGGAATATTTCCAAATCGGTGGCTAGGGAGACGAGGATCGATAGAATGGCCAGCGCGATCCCCTGATCTGACGCCATTAGACTTTTTCTTATGGGGACATATTAAAAATGTTGTATACAAAACTAAACCCCTCGACTTAGCCGACTTAAGAAGACGAATAACGCTTGCGATTAGATCGGTCACGCCTGAGATGCTAAATAACGTTAGAAGAAATTTCTATTTAAGATTAAGAATTTGCCAAGACGTTCGCGGCGAGCATATTCAACAGTTCCTAAATTAACTTTTTACTTTTGTTTATACATTATGAAGAAATAAATAATTTTATTTTTTTAATCTTAATTTTTGCAATAAATTTGTAAACACTTAATATTGCCGAAATAGTTGAAGATAGGTATAGGACATTGAACATAAAATATGTTTAGAATCTCCTAAAGAATCCAAAAATTAAATAATATCCGGGGTGTTGCATTTGAAATAAGAAAGTTGGCATTGACCACTGTTACAGGACACACCCTGTATAAAAAGTTTTTATTGGAGAAAATGAGCAACTAAAAATACCAATCGACGGATCCAAGCGTTTTTCCGAACACGCCCCCATTTATTTATTATCGAATTTATTCCATTTGGCTGATACACACTGTATATATATATATATATATATATATATATATATATATATATATATATATATATATATATATATATATATATATAAGCATATGGACGACTAAAAAGTGTTTACTTTTATACGAATTTAAATTCAGTTTACATAACACAAAATTTGAAAATAATTAGGCCGCCATTTTGTTTTGCTATCTTGAATATCTTGAATTCTTACTAAAATGTTACCAGGTCAGTTGTGATATTGGATAAGTAGTTCTTAATACATTTTTTAACATTTCATTAGGCCTCCATTTTTTTTTCGCCATATTAGATTTTTACGAAAATACGAAAATGTTACCAAGTCATCCCCATATGACCCTTAATTTTTGATCAAATTTTGAAGTCAATCGGGTAAGTAGTAAGTGTATTTTTGTTATCTTGTTGTATCTACTAACTTGTTATTTTCAATCAAAACTGAAGTCGACAATGCAGTATATAAATAGAATCTACTCCTCTGTGTTTTTATCTAGCCTATCTAATCATACCGATCTATATTTGCCGAGAAACGTATCCAACGGTCAAGTTTCAGGAAAATCATCAAAATATGTTAAAACTTATATGATTACATAAAGAAATAGTCAAATATATTAAAAACTAAGAGTTTTGAGTTTGCTTTTAAAAACGAGGATAGGACATACGGACAATATCTAAAAGTAAACACTATTAATAAAGAACTCTAAGTCTTTTACTTGCTTTGATTATTATTTTCAGTACAGCAAATGTCCGTAATCTCTATCACAGAAGCTCGTTGACTTCTTGCAGGCTCCGCAACCAAAACGACCACTTATGCAACGATTATTCAACTGTTTTTTAGCACAGCCGCCTGAGTATAACACAGATACACCCGTGTCACGACCTTGACTGATCCTTTCAAAACAATCCGTGCAGACAGGCCACAGATTGGGTGAGAGAAAGACAGTTACGCAAGATCACTGCGTTGAAGAGAGACAGAGATAGACCGAGATGCGGTCTGCTGATCTAGTTGGGGGGCAGAAAATGGGTATCAGAAACGAGTAGTATCGCGGGCAGCATTTTGGTGGATGTAACGGGGAGATTATAGTACCGTCTTTGTTTTTCGGTCGTACTTAGAGAAAGACATGCTAATTTTGGGTAGAGAATGGCTCCAAACCAATGCAGTAGAGGGGTGTGGTTATTTTTTTTTCCGCCAAACGAGCGGTATTTACCGCCTTACAATTTTTCAAATATCAAATCCCCCACCTTGGACCGATAGCAGAGTTTATAAATTTAGGTCCAGCGGTGTTGGGGTTTAATCGCGACTTTTGGGGGTTGGATTCTTTTCCCGGAATTTTGAGATTTGGCTCTTTCGGTGTGATATTTTTCGAAAAAAGTGTTTGTTATGCGGTAATATATAATAGATTATTTCCGTCATTAAATATTGAAGTAGGGGTAAGTAATTTTTTTTTACTTAAAATATTTTCGTCTTTTTAAATGTTAAGGAAATTATGCGTAAAATTAAGATATTTTTTTTGCATGTCTTACCTCATGATAACTGGCAATAAGCCATTTTAAACGTAAGGCTTACCTATGGTAGAAATATTTTACATCGGTTGCTGGGAATAAAATGATATTCTGTAAGTTACTACAAATTTCATTTCTTCAGAAATTTTAGAAAAATAATTTTTTTACATATATTTTTTACTTTTCTCGGAAATAGAAATTTTTTCTAAATTTTTGAATATTTTTAGTATGGGATTTTAATTTTTTTTATATTGTACGGGGTGTCCGGATTTGGTTGCAAAAGCAGGGTATCTCGCTTATTTTTAAAGATAGAACCTTGAGGTTTTCACGAACCTAAGCTAATTTTTTGTGAAACTCATGAAGCCGTAAACAAAATTTTCATAGAATTCTTCGTTTATGAGATACAGGGTGAAATAGAAAATTTTGCATTTTGCGACCACCCTCGTATCTCGGTTATCCTTTAACTTAACGCAAAGGGAAAGATTGCTGCTTATGCAGTTTTTTACGCTGGATCCAGTGGCGTAGTCATGTTTTTCATTTGAGTTGTTATTTTTTAGATATGACCCAAAGTTGTGTTTTTTTAAATGGGACACCCTGTATATTTGTCCAGAAATTGATTTGTCCTTTTAAAAGCTTCTCAAAAATTTATAATAGTATGGGTCTATTTTAATAAACAACAACAAAAATCCTAATTTGCAATTGCAAAACAATGCTGCCTTTTATTTAAAGTCGTTAACAATATCTTCATCCTAACAATAAATCAAAATAAATATGTAATTAAATCTATTTATCAAAATATGTATTGATAATTTCGCACCAAAAAAGTATCACCTACCTAGATTTATGTAACACAAGAACAAAACGGTAATAAATTATTATGTAACAAGCCTTTCAGCAAAAATCAACTGTCGTATAAGAACTACAGTAACCAAGGAAATCAAAAGAACTGTTCAAACTGATTTCCAAGTTGTTCTAAGCATGCTTCGCACAATTTTCGTATTCGTTTTAGTGAATTAAGCAAAATAACAGGATGATTTTGTAAATAGCGAAAATTTTCTCTTATTGCATTTTCTAAATCTTAGACATTATTATAGTGGTCTTTATAAATTCTATTTTTCAGATATCCCCATAGAAAGAAATCTAAAATCGACAAATCTCGGGACCTAGAGGGCCATCTTATAGGTCCATTTGTTCCGATCCATTGATTGGTAAAATTATTGTCCAGAAATAATCTCGTCATTCCAGAATTGTGTGCAGGAGCACCGTCCTGTTGAAAATAAATTTCGTTAATTTGCGCTAGAGGAACATTGTCAAGTAATTCAGGTATAGCTGCCTCTAAAATTTCTATATAGCGATTGGCTGTTAGATTTCCCTCAAATATATAAAATTTTATATGTGTTCCTAATATGAAGCAGGACACATTTAGACCAAACCGGCCCTGCTGTCTTCTGGGAAATATTTGGTGTTGATTTTCCTGGGACCAGAATCTACTATTGTGCCTATTGAGTATACCAGAATTACTGAAATGTGCTTCGTCTGACCATATAACCTTCCTTTCAAAATCTCTAACCATATCGCATCTTTCTCGAAACCAATTGCAGAACACTGCCCGACGCTCTGCATCCCCTGGCTGTAAGTGCTGCTCGAGCCTAAATTTGTATGGGTGGTATTTGTGCTTTTTTTGAATTTCTTGAACTCTAGTTTTTGGAATCCCTATGCTCTTTTCACTGGCCCTACAAGAGTTTGTAGGGTAAGCTTCTGCATTAGCCAAAACCGTAATTTCCTCAGCCTCCCGATTTTCTTTATTATATGTTTTCGTACGAGGTTTGATAAATGATCCGTGATTAAGTAAATTCTTTTTTATCCGATAAAAAGTGGATATATTAGGTTGCCTCCTTTCTGGATATCTAAATAAAAATTAAGCAATAGTATTTCAACATACCTAAAAATTAACTATTTACCTGTTAAAATAAATCTCAGAAGCCGCTTCAACATGTTCATTACTTAATATAAAACAAGCTAACATATCGTACTTTTCATAATGTTCGAAAGTTTGGTTTTCTTCCATAATAATACAAATATACTTTTTTACACAATAAATAAATACAAAAAACTAGCGCTATATTTTATATACTCGTATAAAATTGGGAAATATCATTTGCTTCCAAGAAAACAAAAGAAAACGGCATCGTTTTGCATTGCCTACTGCAAAATTTGGGATGATAATTATAAAAATTAGGATTTTTGTTGTTGTTTATTAAAATAGACCCATACTAATTATATATTTTTGAGAAGCTTTTAAAAGGACAAATCAATTTCTGGACAAATATACAGGGTGTCCCATTTAAAAAAACACAACTTTGGGTCATATCTAAAAAATAACAACTCAAATTAAAAACATGACTACGCCACTGGATCCAGCGTAAAAAAGTGCATAAGCAGCAATTTTTCCCTTTGCGTTAAGTTAAAGGATAACCGAGATACGAGGGGGGTCCCAAAATGCAAAATTTTCTATTTCGCCCTGTATCTCATAAACGAAGAAGGCTATGAAAATTTTGTTTACGGCCTCATGAGTTTCACAAAAAATTAGCTCAGGTTCGTGAAAACCGCAAGGTTCTATCTTTAAAAATAAGCGAGATACCTACAGTGCTTTTGCAACCAAATCCGGACACCCTGTACATGTGAAGTGTCATTCAACCTTTATTATTCTAAGATAAGATTTGTACAGTCTACAGTTTCCATGAAATGTACAGGGTGATGACCGCATCTACTGTTATAAGAGATAGAAAAAAATGTTAAATACAAAAGTAATTTATATTAAAACAAATGAACATCGCAATTAAAAAAAAACACACCATATTACATTATATTTCCATAGAGAATATATGTCTCACGTCAAAAATGTATAATATGTCTATGTTTGGTTCAGTGGCTTTTGAATTATTTACGTTTAAAAATCCCGATAATATCAGATTTGTGTTTACGAAATCACAGTTGCCATGGATAAAAAACAAAACAATGCGGAAGATTCAAACTGCTTTAATATTAATTTGCTTTGTTTTAAACGTAAATATTTCAAAAACTACTGATCCAAAACAGACATATTATACATTTTTGAAATTAGAAAAATATTCTCTATCGAAATATAGTGTAATATATAAGGTTTCCCGTTTAAAAAATACCAAGTTTGTGATTGTTTAGGACAATCTCTAGAACTTCAGTATTTAACATTTTTTTCTTATAATCTCTTATAATAAAGGCAATAGATAAAGTCTAAATATGGTGAAACACCTTGTACAAGGATTTAAAAAAATAATTTTAGATAATTGAAATCATATAATAGTATAGTGCAAATTTATCCGAGTACATTCGACCTAATAATTTAAATTTGATGGTTTATATTTAAGTTTTTAGCAATATTTTTGAAAACGGTTTATGGTTCTTTTCTCTTCCCAAAAGAACTACTCATCAGATTGACTTCAAATTTTGGTAAAAATCCAGTATGCAGGATCAAGATGGCGTTCTAGTGAAACGTTAAAAAATTATTACTTAAAAAACTAATTATCTAATTTCCTCAAATTTTGTACAGAAATCAACTGTTACATAGGAATGAACTGGTAACATTTTGGTATGAACATAAGATAGCAAAACAAAATGGCGTCCTGATAAAATATTTAAAAAATCGGGCTGAAAAAAACTACTCATTAGATTAATTTTCATATTCAACATGTGGAACAAAATGACTCTAATTAATCTTTGTTTAATCCTAGACCCGTTTCTTTAAAGTCTGGAAAGCTTGAAGTGTTTAGGCCTAGATAAGATTCCGGGCCCAAGAATGGTGTCGACAAACCTTCTCTAACTAAGATGCCGACCAGCCCATTCTCTTTGATTCCTATGTGTCCCGGCAGCCAACGGAGTTTAACTACTTTTCTTCTCGATAGAGTTTTTGGATTGCTTCAAGGACTGCTTGATAATCAGAGCAGATGTAGGTTCCTTCGGTGCCTTTACGAGATTTTTTTTTTGGTGGCTCATGGAGAGTGGCAAATACTTCGGTTTAAAAGTCCTTCCGCGTGATTCGCCCTGGAAGAGAGGATGGGTATTTCCTCTATCGAAACCCTGGTGACAAAAGTGGTCTAGGGTGGCCTATTTTAGAATACATAGTTTTAATAATGGTATATTGTGAGCGGTCAAAGACATTATTATTATTATTGTTATTATTATTATTTCCCCACTTTGTTGTCTCACAGTATTCCTGTGGTTGTATTTTATACTGATAGGATTATACCAAGTCAGTAGAAAAAAAACAACTATTGTGTATTAAGAAATGATCTAACGATGCTACTGTTTTCAAAATAACCGATTTCTGGATGTTCCTGCAAATGTCTTTATTAAGTCCTAATTGAGCCAATATGGCGAGAGGATTAATGATGACTTTTTCCTGTTTCCACAGCCTTTTTATTTCCATTGCAACGTCGGTGTATTTGGCGATCTTCTCAATGTATTTCGCTTGGTTGTTCTCGTCGTTGGGGACAGCCATGTCAATTAAATAACTGATCTTTTCTTTTTTGGATTGAAAGGTGATATCGAGTTTGTTTATTAATTATGGATGTTGGTGTATATTGGTAGTAAGGGTCCGTGTTCTCCATTAATTTGTATATTGTAGCTAATGGTTGATGACCGACCTTCGCTGCTGTTGGATAATGGTAGTAAGAGTCTGTGTTTTCCATTAATTTGTATATTGTAGCTAATGCTTGGTGAACGACCTCCGCTGTCTCGAGGTGTATTCAGTTCCGGCTATTATTCTACATCCACTCGATATGTGATCGATCGTTTCTCTCTGCTGGTGACATCTCCTGCAGACCTGTCGTCTTCAGTGGTTGTGTCCTTGATGAAGTGCTTTTGGTAGTTTCTGGTTGCTATGACTTGGTCCTGGATGGCAAGCACGAAGCCTTCTGTTTCGGGGAACAGCTGCCCTTCTTGTAACCACGTATATGAAAGCTTTTTATGTACGTTGTCTTGCTTTATGTGGTATCTGTGTCTTCCGGGAAGTGTTTTTTCAGACCATGTGTTCATCTTTTGTAGTCGTGATTGGATGTGACTGTGTGCGACTGCTGCGTGGCTCGTTTGAGACAGGTCGAGCGGTGTATAAGTCTTGTCTGCCTTCACTATTGCCTTGTGGAGCTTTGTTTGTTGTAGAAGAATTTTCTGAGTTCGTAAATTTGTTTTTTATTTATCGGTTGTACATCTATAATTCCCCTTCCTCCTTCTTTTCTCTTGATGGTAAGTCTTTCCTTACATGCGTTGCGATGTAACTTCCTGTGTTTAGTGAATTCAGAGCGTATGAGAATGTGAATGTTTTCTATTTCTGTGTGTGACCATTTAATGATACCAAACGAATACCTAAGAATAGGTATGGCGAAGGTGTTAATAGCTTTCGTTAGATTTCTGTCGTTCAGTTTTGTTTTTAGTAGTTTTGTGAGGCTGGTTTTAAATTCCGTCTTGAGCTCTGATTTGATATAAGTGTGGTTAATTTTGGTGCTTTGATGGAAGCCTAGGTACGTATACGTTTCTTCTTTGAGCAAGTTATCTATGGTTTCATTGTTGATTGTGTCCGTCGTAGGGTGGTCTTTCCACTGTCCCTTGTTGATATGAAGTAGCTTGCAATTACTTATACCAAATTCCATGTTAATGTTATTGTTATTACTATTACTATTATATAAAAATTACACACATTTAATCACACAATTAAATCGTGATTTTATTCCACAGAAAAGTCAGTATGTCTAAGGAAGCTCCAGCCAACCTGTTGCGCATTGTAAGATGCTCCCACAGGCGTTATTCTACCACAAAATCCTTCCGCAATATTATCCTAATGTCCTCAAAACCCAACTCCACTCAAAACACACTAACCCAAAAAAATACCGAAATAAACCAAAAATCGACACCGTTATTTGCTCTGTCCAAAGAAACCCACCAAGTCACAACGTATTCAAATGACTTACGTCAAACTTCTATCGAGCGAAATTACTCGACTGCTCCCGAGCATCAGACAATTTATAGTTCGGCAGATAGTCGGCAAATATCGACTGAAGGAAATCGGAAATATTCGACTGCTCTCGAGTTCTTTCCGGAAATGTATGAAGCAGCAACGATTCAGCCAAGTACTGTGGATAGAGTGGAAGATGCAGCTAAGCCTTACAGTGCAGTTCCAGGGCCTAAGGAGCTTCCATTCATTGGGAATTCCTGGAGATTTGCACCTATTATTGGTAAGTAAATATTTTTTTTATTTGGATAGTGGTTATCTTGGTATTAGAAATGAAGATAAAAGGACGGTTCAATCTAGCAGTTTCCCTCAGGTAGTTTCTGCAATGAACTGTATAATTCGTTTTTTTGAACATTTCCTCCGCTGGGTGGGATTCACCATATCGACTAGGACCCATCCGTATTATAGAATAGCTTTGGAATTTGCCAAACTTTTCTCTACCTTCACTTTTTTCACTAAAATTTCACTAATAAACTTGGTAAACAATTTCAATAAGACTATAAATGTATAAAATCTCCAGAAGTTATTCGAGAGAATTGGCAAAAACGTATAGAATTATAAGGTTGTGCCGTGTAAACTAAATCTGTAAGTCTTCCCGCCTCAATAAACTTTTCTTGTCTTTATTTAAAGCCACCTGGGTACCTTGGGCCTTCGTGGTCTGCTCACAGATAAAAAAAAACTTCTTAGTGCTTCTAGCAAACATCGCGAGTTTTTAGAAAGTCTTCCAAAAGTACTTTCAACGGCTGGACAGATTGTAAGCCTTTAATTTCATGTTATTTTTGAAAGAAAACGAAAGAAATAAATACACTTTTTTTACAAAACAGTAAAGTTTAGTTTTATACACCTATTCAACGATTCAAGAAATTAATTTGTTTGTAATACTATTATTCAAGGCTGTTTTCATCGATTTCAATTTAATTTTAAATTTTAAATTTTAAAATAAATTTCATGTTGATGTAATATTATTATTTTCTGTGTGTTCAACTGTCTTTTCTTTTTTAATAACTAACGAATTAAATAAAAAACTGATTTTCATAAAATAACTAAGCTATTTAAACTTACGCAAACAATATTTTTAAGCTCTCTTGCTGGACATCTAAAAAGCAGTTAGTTCTTCTTTAAATCAGTTAATGTTTGCAGTATAATTAACATTTATTATACCTTCTGACCTCATCATCGCTATTTTAAAATGCATGTTCAATGTATCATATTGGATACACTCGGTCTGACATAAGCTCTACCTGGTGTATCTTAAGTGATACCAAAGTCCAATTACTCCGAATAAACGGTTCATTAGGTGCACATAAATTAACTCTCAATGGATACCAACTATACATATTTACATCTGTCGATGGATCCCAACTATACGGAATTCAATACAAAGCTGGTATCCATTGAGGGGTTATTTTATTTTACATTGAATGGATCATCTAATCGGAATACTGTCTTTGGTGATACACATGAGCCAACACTTTTAAGCATGTATTTACAGATAGAAGATTGATTTTTTTTTTGATTTTAGTAAACCCCTGCTTCTGCCATTTGTTATTTTTATTTAATTTTATTGTTTTAATTATTCACGGTCTTCAAAATTTATTATTAAACGCTTCTATTGTTTTTCAGGTCAGTACAAAATTCACGAGCTTGATAAAGTTATGTGGTCCTTGTATAAGGATTATGGTCGCATAGTCAAGGTGGGGGGACTGATTGGTAAGCGTTATGGAATATATGATTAACTGGATTCCACAATTTAATTCAAATATAAATATTAATACTTACAGGGTTTTTTTTATGTTAGCACTCCCTCCGGAAGGGGTTAATATGTGTGATGTGACAGCAAGAAACTTTCATTGCAGTTCCTCCGTAATATTTTTAATACTTACCAAAAAAAAAAACTCAGCGCATCGCAAAGTTGAAAAAAAAATTCTTTCAGATAGGTGTGTTTCGGTCAATTTATTTTCAACGCTTTTCAGTTATTTGACGTTTCGTTTTATTGACTAAAACCATCTTCAGAAATTCACATTTTTTTTAAATAATCTTTTAGGAAACTAAAAAATGTATTAAGGATATTTACTTATATTGACATATATGTGCTATTTTTGCTAACATAATAAAGAAATAGTGTATTTTTAATTTTGATAGGTATGAAAATTTATAGTAAACTTAAACAATTATTAAAGTTTAATATAGGAGTGGTATTGATATCAAAATTAATATTTTCGTTTTTAGTTGTTGCCTGTAAATATGTAGAAGATGTGGTGGTGCTTGTATTTGTATTTACTAAAGAAAAAAAATTGTTGGCGGTATTTAACTTGTTATTGCTTGAAGCGTCTATGTAGCTCTCCGCTACGGATGTTGACTTGACGCTTTAAAGCGTTAATAACCCCGCCCACTATTATACATACAGGATATTTTTAATTTTTTTTACTTTTTACTTATTAAATTTTCAAATAACTAAGAAGGTACACTTATAAAATTTCTAAATCTCTTACTTTTGTTGCCAGGTAAACATTATTCTGTGCTTCTTTTATAAGAAAATCTGTTATTTTTCCATTGGCGTGAACGTTTTGGACTTATTTGCTCTGTATCCTTCCGATTTTTGTTTTAAAGATGCACATAATTTGTGAAAGGTTTCAATACTAATATTTTCTTTAATAGCAAGCGTACTCTTTAACATCGAGTAATGTACCTACAATGAGACATATTTATAGTTTTTTGACAACTCTCCAAAATAGACAAATTTTCCGAAAATTAATTAACATTCTTTTGACTTCGCTACTCCATAAATATTTTATATAGAATTTCATACTTTTTTGGTAATAATTCGTCCGAAGAGGGAAATAACTAACTTCTAAGAAATAAATTTAACCAAAACATTCTATTTTCAATATAAATGTGACAGCATACAAAATTATGGCGTCGCCTGACGTGCCGATTATGCTCTTGTTTTTTCATGGCATTCGCGATGAATTGTTTTAACCGGGTAACTAAAAAGGAAGTACACATTTGTAGTACAAAAATGGGTGATAATTTTGACGTTGGAACTAAATATAATCGTTTATAATCTGTATTTCAAAGAAGTATCTAACGAAAAATACATAAAGAAAACAGTAGCGGCTCGTGGGTAAAAAAACAGGGAAAGTGTTAATTAGTTAAAGAAAAGCATGCAAAACATTTTCCACTGCTACACAGCCACTTAAATTTAGAAAACCAAGAATTTTTGAAATGAATATTGTAGGATTTACCAGAATTTTTAATATCTTTTTTAGCACTAATTGTAAGCACACTGATTTGTCGACCCGTAATTAAAAGGTCCTTTTTGTCATGTTCTTTCCAACGGGAAAATGGAGTTTCTAACAAACTACAAACAATGTCACTAACGGGCCCAAATGAATTTATTTTCAACCACACATACGCGCCACTCCTCCAAAGAATAAAATAAAAGACTGCCGATAAAATACTGAATAAAGTGCGATCGCCGCGATCTACTTTACGTACAATACTATCGGAAGCCTTAAACTGCGGCTCTTCCCTAGAGGCGCGGTCTTCGTACATGCAATACTCTCGTTGCCATAACAACGCATTATTTTCAGGCGTTGTTTCTCGCTGGAAGATTTTTACAGAGCTCATGCGCGCAAGTATATCATTTCCGTTTGTGCCTTTCTTAGGTTGCTGACGAGCGGCCAGCGGCAATACCAGGAATGCATTAAATTTAACATTGCAATTATTGATAAGTTTTAATGAAATGAATTAGATTTAATATTGAAAATTAGTATATTATATCGATTTTTAAAGTGTGTTAAAAAATAATTTGCCAGATTTTTTTTGGGAAGAGGCACTTCCCCTTCTTTCTCCGAATAACCGCCACTGAAAGAAAAACAAAGTTTGACGTAAATGGACGTGAACGATTGACGTAATTTACATTGTGTTTCATGCTTAACTGTTCTTATCCCCACTCATAATTAGGTGGTTGACACTGATGCAGTGATGCTTTTGATGATTTTGTTTCATTTCCATGTTTGATTTGATCGAAATGACGTTTATTAAGTCGCGTAGATACTTATTGTAATCGACCTTCGAAAGCCGACGTCGTGGCTTTCAAATGTAAGTAAGTTGAAAAAAACTGTAATTGTAACAAATAACGCTAGCTAATCAATTTTGTGAAAAACTAGGGAGCGCCTAAACCCCATTAATTCGTTCAAGGTTTTTAGAAGACATACCTAGAGCTTCCGTAAATCAACAGCTTCTTATTGGTAATATATCAATAAGTTTAGTTTGAACACTTAAAGACCTGTGTACCCATGCGAAAGTAATATTTCAGCATGATTGTTCTTTTAACTTTGCGATGCGCGTATGTTTTTTTGGACAATTTTTAAAAGATAAATGTCTCTACCTAACTTTTTATTAACATTGTTTTTCTGTCACTCATATCAACTAGGAAGGGCGCTAACACAAAAAATAACTGTAAATAGGATAAATTTACTTTTATAGAAGAAAATAAATTTGATATTCTATCTAGGACATCCAGATCTTCTTTTCATTTTCAACGGTGAAGATATCCGGAGAGTGTTCAAGAGGGAAGAAGGCATGCCCCATAGGCCATCAATGCCTTCTTTGCACTACTACAAACAGAAGTTAAAGAAGGAGTTTTTTGCTGGTAACGAGGGCGTTATTGGTGTGTAAGTATTTTGTCATAATCGAAATATCGATGTATCGAAAAATCAGTTATTCGAATAATCGATTCGACTAATAGATATATGCATTGTTTGAAAAAAAATTATCGATTATTCGATTAATTAATACTGGCCAAAACTAATTAACAGTAAGTATAATATTATGTAGTTTACACAAGAATTTAATTTTTGGTTTTTAACTTATCTTCTTAAAATTACACTTTGACTTGTGTTCTTGCGGCAATTCAACTAAACTGCTACATTAACTCTTTTTGCAGGTTCTTTAGTTCGATTGACATGGGAGAGTAGTTATATTATATGCTATTTTCACTGATAAAACGTTTTTTCTGGGTAAAAGCACTGATCGTATCAACACTTGGAGTGTTGTTTATTAATATAGGGATATCAATATCTTTTTGATCAAGGTATTTTTTATTACGATCTTGATATTTTACTTGATTAGTGGAAACCTCCAGAGTCCCAGGGTCTTGGAAATCAACTGCTCTTCTTTTAAAGTAAGGATTGTCGGACGACCCACAGACTTGGCGTGTCTTCCAAGGCGCTTATTGACAAGAGTACTACGTGGGATTTTGATTGTTGCGGCAATTAGCTTTTTACTCATGTCATCATTGACAGCTGCCACTACGTTTGCGAGATTCTCTCCGGTGTAATTGGCATAACGCCGGCTACCTGGTAATGTTTCAATCTTTTTTCAGTTACTGCCTAAGACCTCTAAGAGAAAGGAGATTTAGCTATTTGCCTTTCTTTACAAAAAAACAAATTAAATTTTTCTGCGCACATGGCGACAAAGTTGCTCGGGGGTGACAAACTATCCCCGATTTACGCTACTTCTTCAACACTCAGCTTTAAGCAGTCACGTTTTTATAACAATTAATTTTTAACTCTGCATTTATTTTACAGACATGGTCCAAAGTGGGAAGCTTTCAGGAAGCAAGTTCAACAAATTCTGTTACCACCCGCAACTGCCAAAAAGTATGTCGAACCCTTGGACGTTATTGCTGGCGATTTTCTATCACTGTAAGTACGATTGTAATTTAATTATTAATAAATAAAGAGTTAAAATCGAAATATTGTTGTGTGAAAATAGATTTTAACTGGTGCAATTTTGATAACAATGCTTGTTACTGGTATTGGCTGCAGCTGGTAGTTGCTTCACAATCGTCGAAGAAAACTATAAAAAAAATTCATTTTGGCGAAAACTATTAAAGTTAGCATGTTATACAAAAAATATCCAGAATTGCAAGCTGAATCCAAAAAGGAAATAAAAACAGGGTTACATTTAAAAATGCAAAGTTTGACCACGCCCAACTTTTCTGAACCACCCTGTATAGTGAACGCTCTTCACAAAATAAAGTTCGCCGAATATTAAAAATAAATACCCGTATGCGCGCCAATGATGAATATAAAATTTTTAATTGCATGTCAAAAAATGCTCAATAACTACCATTTAAAACCCACCAAATTTCATTGGCATATCTCGATCGGTTTTAGAGCAATAAATAAATCGTCAGATTTTAACAAAAACTTTAACACCCCGTATCTCGGAAATAAACGTCCGCAAAAAAAATATGAAGTATGGTAACCACTAGACACGTACAACAAATGTGTGGCTGGTTTCTATTAGTGAATCCACGTTTGTGTTCTATTGTTTTTTTCTTCGAGTTTTTACGTCTTTCAATACCATCCTTTTATACCGCTAAGTGAAGAGAGTCTAATAAGACCGAAAAACGTGTCTAGTCTAGTGGTTACCATACTTCATCTTTTTGTGCGGATCAATATATTATATATATATATATATATATATATATATATATATATATATATATATATATATATATATATATATATATATATATATATATATATATATATATATATATATATATATATATATATATATATATATATATATATATATATATATATATATATATATATATATATCGAAATTCGAAAATTGGTTTCTGGACGCTTAATGTATATTCAGCGAAACAGTTTTTTTTGGGTATTTTGCTCCTAATTTTTTATATATAAAACTAAGATTTTTTGCCTTCATCAGTGTTTTTAAGAAGGTAATCTCCGGCATCATAATAAAATATCAACAAACAAAACATTTAATCAAACTTTCTGGCCCAGTTTACGACATTTAGTTTTGAAACATCACATACATTAAAACATTCAAAAGTTAAAACTCGACTGAAAATTAAAGGTATGGGAAGTTTCGTTTATGTTTTGTTAAGAGCGGTTTTATTTTTTGTATCGTATTTATGGCCATTGATCCGGTTTTTGAGATATTGTGAGGTTTGCCCTATTTATACAGCGGGACAGTCGTTGCACGGTATTTTGTAAATTGAATGTGTTTTTTGATTTATAGCAGTGACGGCTCGTACTCTAAAACTTAGGGTCGGCCGAGGCTCAAGGCCAATCAAGGGCGGTTTTACGGTAAGGGGGTAATGAGATAATGACCCCCCCTCCCCCTAGACCGGTCAAACATCTTGTGTAATTTACATATTTTACGATTCAAAACTTGGCTAGGAAACACTAAAACTGTTGGATTGGGTCTTTTGGATATCCATAGATAGAGTATTGATGTAAATATAAACAATATAATTAATAAGTTTGCTGCGGGAAACAAATTGGACGTTATTCTATAACTATTTATTACAGGCTGTTTTTTTTTCACTTATGCCACAACAAGTATGATAAAAAATATAGGTATTTAAGTTGTTCTCGTACCATTTACAATAAAATATATTAACAAACTTTTTTTTTAAATTAACCCCCCTCCCCCAGAAAGGTTTCCTAAAATCGCCCTTGGCCAATGTGGTGTTAATTGGTGCCGCGTCCAAATATGGTCAAATAATAGTCTTATTATTTTACGTTTATTTCTTCAATGACAATTATTTATTTAGTAAAGTAAAAAGTACATTACAGGCATTAACCTAAATAGTACATAATAAAGACAAATTAAGATACATTAAAAAAAAAAATAATACATTATAAAAAGACAGTACTTACAATTACAGATAACAAACAGTTTCAATTTAAATGTGTATATAAAAATCGTCGACAATTCTACCAATTTCCAATTTAAAGTTTCTCAGTGAACATTCATTAATATCAAAATCAGCAGGCAGGAATTGATTGAACAGAGACATAATTCTATTTATTGGTTCATTTCTTCCTATATCAGTCCTAAATGGACGAATGGAGAATGGTTCAACCTGTCTGGTTGGTCTGACAGGGGCACGAAATCTTATTTGTCCAAGCAAATCAGGGGAATCAACCAGGTTGTTAAGAATCTTGTATCCAAAAGACATACTGAGTTTTATTCGACGTATCTCGAGTGTGTCTATGCCAAGAATCTCAAGCCGCTCGATATATTGCAGTGATTCCCCATTAATTCCCAGTTTGTGCAGCAAAAAGTTCACAAACTTCGACTGGACCCTCTCCAGACGTTTCACATGGACCCTGTATACCGGTGACCACACTACACAGGCATATTCCAAATGACTCCTGACCAAAGCATAGAAGATAGATTTTAAAGCCTCTATATCCTTAAAATCCCAGCATTGCCTCATAATAAATCCAGCCATCCTGAATGCTTTTGATGTTATGTTTTCAATATGGTGGTAAAATCTCAGCTCCGAATCAAAAATGATTCCCAAGTCATTTACGAAGTTGACACGTAGAAGTGGGGTGTTTTCAATGTGATATTCATTCAAGATCGGCTGTTTTTTCCTAGTAAAGGTTATTATTTTACTCTTTGAAGCATTGAGGTTCATTCTGCTAAGTTTACACCAGTTTATTAGACTATTGATAATTTCTTGAAGACCTGTGGCATCTGCTTCGGAAATTATCGGTTTGAATATTTTCAGGTCATCCGCAAAGAATAAGAACGAGCACTCTTGGAACACTAATGACAAATCATTGATGAACATCAAAAATAATATTGGTCCCAGATGAGAACCCTGTGGGACGCCAGAATATACATCAATATCTTTCGACAGTGTATTCCTGAATTTCACTTTTTGAGCGCGGTCAGTCAGGTAGCTCTGAATCCAGGACAGCAGGGGATCCTGAATACCATAGTGAAACAATTTTGTCAGGAGGATCAAGGGGTCGACTGCGTCGAAGGCTTTTCTAAAATCAAAATATATTGCGTCCACTTGTATATTGCTATCCATCAAGGATGACAGTTCACTACAATAATCCGTGAGATTGGCCTCACACGACTTCCGCTGTAAAAACCCGTACTGATTTGGTGAGATCACTCCATGCACGAAAGCAGACAAACAGTCAGTCACCAACGATTCCAAAATCTTGCCAAAACATGCTAACCCTGAAATTGGGCGGTAGTTTGTAACATCGGATCTGTCACCACTCTTGAATATTGGAGTGACTGTTGTTTTTTTCCAAGTAGTGGGAAATTTGCTTTCTCTTAGTGAATCCTGATATATCAGACTGAGTGGTAAGCTTAGAGTTGGACTACAGTTTTTTGCAAATACTGGAGCGATTCCATCACAGCCAGGACTCTTATTAACATCCAATTCAATCAATTTATGAAACACACTGTCAGACGTAATGTCAACTGATTTAAGAGTATCATTGATATATGGTATGTTCTGAATAACATCAGGTGGTATGGACTTGTTGCATGAAACTACATAGACAGACTGAAAGAAATCTGCAAACATATCAGCTATTTCTCTGGGATCTGATGAAGTCCTGTCGTTAAAGTGCATGTGGTTGGGATATCCCTGTAAGTATCGTTTAGATTTTAAGTACTTCCAAAAATGTTTAGGATTATTAGTTAAATTATGCTGAGATCGAGCAACAAATCCTTGGTAATCTTTTTGTATGCTTTTCTTGGATTTTACTCTTACTTCTTTATATTGCTTATTTAGTTCAGGGTCACGTTCTTCTTTTTTATTGATTTTATTTAATAGCTTGTTTTTTTGCTTTATCAGGTTAATACTTTCTTTAGAAAAATAAACAGGAAAGGTAAGACTCTTTTGTAGAACTTTTGGTACAAATTGTTCAATACCAGCTTCAATGATGTCATAAAAATATGAAACCTTGTCGTCAAGGCTCAGTTCCAAAGACTGAAGTGGCGACCAGTCGGATATCTCAAAAAAGTCGTTTAGTCCATCATAGTCAGCTTTGAAGAAGTTATAATTGTAGATATCATGAATAGCTTCACACATAGAATGGTCCAACAACATTGACACAATAAGAGGTGGATGATGATTATCAGGTCTTGATAATGGTGAGTCACACCCTTCAACGGATAAGTTGACACAATTGGAGAGCACAAGATCCAAGATCAGGTTATTATAGTTATAAATATTGTTTAACTGTTTAAGGTCGTTAAAACATAAGCAGTCATATAGGTTCACTTCGGGATCGTTGTTCGATACTAAAACATATTCTGGTTGGTTATTGAAAAGTTGTAAGTAGTTTTCTTCGTTCACGGGTGAGTCCCATGGTTCGATGAGCACAACATTCTTAACAAAGTTGGGTAAATTATAGTCACCAAGAATGATTACTTTAGAGTTTAGCCTTCTTTCCATCACATAATTAATTGACGCAATATGCTCATCATACACAGCTACAAGTGACGATGGAGGAACATACACAACGCCAAATACATAGTGTACATTGTTTATAAGTATACCAACCCACAGTTCATCCAGCGAATTTCTCGGCACAGAGTAAACAACAGAAGACAAGGTTGACTTGACAGCAATCAATACTCCTCCTCCCCTATGCTTACCAGTAGCTAAAGGATCACGATCTTTTCGGTAGATAACATAACTATCCGGAAACAGTTCCTGGCTGAGTATACCCTCGTTTAACCATGTTTCCGTCAATACTACCACGTCGTATTCGGAGTGTAGGCAAATTTGTTCGAAAAAGGCTACAGTCTTGGATCGAAGTCCGTTCGTATTTTGGTAGTATATTCTTAGCTTATTTGTGGAGGTTCCGTTGCTCTGGTGAGTTAATCGTTTTTTGCTTGACTAACTGAGTGTGCTTTCGATTGGGAATCTGAGGCAGGGGTATTTTTGGTCGCTGGAACAACAGTTTGGTCTTCAGGTTTTAATTTGTTTATAACAAATCTGTTTAACAAATACTCTGTTATTTTAAACATAGATTCGTGGTTCATTGATCCGGATAAGGCAATGTTGGTTAAGGGAACAAAACTGACATCATTTGTCCTATGCTGCAATAAGGCCGAGTCTATCGAAGAGTTCTGTTGGGCGATAAATTTATTGAGGATGGGTCGATTTTGCCATAGCGGTGGTCCAATAATTATAAGATTTGTGTTTTGAGTATTTTCTAGAAGGTTAAGTATGAACTGTAGGTCTATTTTCTTTCCCCTGATACATTCGAGTGGGGACATGAATAGAAGCACATAATCCTTTTTGGTGTAATTCTTTGTTTTTATTAAACAGTCCTCTACTAATGCCTCGAAACTTACCCCCATTCTCAGTTGGCAGTCAATATCAAACCTACACTGCGTAATTTGTTTAATATTAAAGATTGAACCCCTTACAATATTATTACCAATAACAAAGATCTTTGGCCTTTTTTCAATAATGATGTTATTAATGATATGTTCCGACTGAAATGAATCAGGGACTGTTTCACAAATTTTTCGCAGCTCTAACTCCCTTTTCATTCTGGATAGTTCACGTTGGTACCAATCATTGTCATGTTCCAAGGTTCTTATAGAGTCTATCATTTGATGCATTTGGTGATTCATATCAGTGATTCTTTCATTCAATGATTGCGATAACTGATTTTCTGAATTTAGTTTTTCACATAAAACAATTTTTTCTTGCTCCATTTCAGTCAATTTTTTGTTAAGTAAAGATATTGATGTACGTTGATTTTTTATTGTTTCATCGGACCTTTTTTCTGCTTCGACAGCATTCTCTTGGAGACTTACAGAGTTTCTTTTTTGTCTTTGTAAATATAACTCATGTGCCCTTAGGTCATTCTTTAATTTTTGTATTTCATTATCCATATTTCTTATTTCGTCATCTTTTTCTTGAACATACTTTTCAAACTCATTTTCCTTTTGTTCTAACATATTTTTTATCCTATTGTATTGAGAATCAAATAGAGCGCAATCATCAAGTTTTTTTTTCTTTTCTAGATCCAAATTTTCGCAATTTTTGGAACAGTAAATTCTGTGCTTATCTAAAATCTTAAAGTTACTTTTCCTATTCAAGCAACTAGGGTGATATACTCCGGTGCAGACCACACATACAAAGTTAGCAAATTTATTCGTCGCGCAACATTTAAAGCTGGAGTTTGAATTTTCATTGTCACCCATATTGATTCTAAGCCTGATAAGCGGTGGTATTGGTACTAGTGAGTGGGGCTAAGCCCCTGGTAGTAAAGTCCAGATTAAGTATGATATGAAGTTGACAAGTAAATATAACCTCACAAGGGTAATTTGCGGGTAAATATGACGAAGTTACTAATTAATTTTCCTTTGAAAATCTTCGACTAATCCACTGAACTTCACTTTCAGAGCCACAAAAAAGTTTGAGCAGCATATTCCACTAATTATACACAAATTTTGTTTATTTTTAATGTTAAAAATTTAATTTAATTGACGATTTTCACAGTGAGTAAACAATTCACGTTGACGTTTTTTTTATTAGTTAGGCACCAACCTATATATAGCAGATCTAGGCTAGAGTGTAAATTTAATAAATAGAAAAAAAAATTAGTAAAACGCTTTAGTCAGTCAAAATGGTAGTATTCAACTGGGGAAAATTCCAGAGATACGGCCACAAGCAGACGGGCCGGTGTTGGGTGATATAAACTACGACGAACGTTATAGCATGGGGATGTATGCGAACGTACTACGTACCGCATGAATTAGCAGCTGACGTTTAGCATGTGAGATGATGGAATCGGCTGGCCGAGCCACCGTCTATAATAAATATGTTAGAATATCTGTGGACGGTGACCTACGGACTGCTGTTAATGGCGGTATTTGTACGTCAAGCACCGATAATAGTATGTATGTTTAAAAACTAAATGTCGTATACTGTGCCAGAAGGTTTGTTTATGAATGTTTTGTTTGTTGATATTTTATTATGATCCCAGAAATTACCTTCTTAGAAGCACTGATAAAAAAATGCTACATACAAACTAAATCTTCGTTTTATATATAAAAAATTAGGACCAACGTACAAAAGAAAACTGTTTCACTGTATGTATATATATATATATATATATATATATATATATATATATATATATATATATATATATATATATATATATATATATATATATATATATATATATATATATATATATATATATATATATATATATATATATATATATATATATATATATATATATACATGCTATGACTAGAACTGTCGATCTTTCCCAATAGCTCACTAAATTAGAGCAATGGTTCATATACATAATTTACCAGCTTCGTATTTCAATATCTGTTTAAGGACATAATTATGATAAAACAAATTATATAATCAGACCTATTGCACTGATTCCCTAAAAATGTTAATTACATTCTCCGATTGCGATATGTAGACCCAGTTCGTACTACCGTAACGCACAGCAAAAGACAAGAACGTAAAAAGAAAGAGGAAAGACCTTGAGAGCCCTCACTACTACAGGTTTATTGAACCAAGAACAGCGCGTAGTTCGAACCACCCGGCTAATAAATAAACCGTATGTTTAATAATATTAGTCCAGGGGCAACTGACAAGACTAATCGCATTGAAAAACAATGCCAGATTCTTGATTATCTGCGAACTTATTTTTAACCTTTGTGACACAAATTATTATGGATTTATTGACATTCTTTCAACTCATGCGGTTTTCCCGAAGGGGAAAATTTTCAAATTATATGAACCCATAGCAAAAAACTCATCACTGAATCCTATGATTTTTTTTCGTAGAATCCAATGGCTTTCACAGTGTTTTCAGAGTCAACGAGTTCTGAGGCATAGACGAAACATGTATTTTTTTAATAGAACATCCTGTATATTTTAAGTCATTGTATGTCCTTCGCTGACACCGTTCCATATATATACAGGATGCGTGAACAAGGTGTACAGCTAAGATAGTGCCTAAACCGTAAGAGATATAGAAAAAATTTCTATAGAAAAGTTGTAGGGTTGACAAAAATTTATGAACGGAAAATAATTTTATATGTACAGGGTGAGTCAAAAAAAGTTATGGTAAAATGTGTTTTTTTTAAATGGAACACCCTGTATATTATATTGTTTTTTGAGTCAGCAGAGAGAAAGCTTTACTTTGATATCTCGTTTTTTAAATTCTGGTGCGTCGTTGCCAGGGAATTAATTTTTTATATTTTTTGTGTTTCAGAGGGTCCGTTTAAAAGATCGTAGTTATCTATAGGTTCAATTTAGACCAACAACATTTTTATCACAGTTAGTCTAAGATACCTGCTATAAGTTCCTAGTGATATTTTGTACATTTTTTATACAGAGTGTTTTTTTATGAATTTACAAATTTACCAAAATTAAATATGCAATATCTCAATATTTTTAAATGGAACACCCTGTATTTTTTATTTTATTAAAGTTATTTATGGAATACCTTCATTTTTTACTAAATATGTCCTATACCTAAACCCTTTACTTTTTAAGATATTTTACTTTCTTTGTAAGCTATGCATAAAAAGCGTATTTTTTTTTATCAAGATTAAAAATAAAATGTCTCTCAGTTAGTTTATTGAATAACTTTTACATTATTAAAGATATTTTAGAATTAGGAAAATTATTTTTTTTTTCTATTTTAAAAAATTAAGTAAGAAAATTAACTAGCCCAAATTACAAAACACTACACTGAAAATAATTATTAATTTTTAAACATGTTCAATGTAATTATATGTCCTTAAGAACTTTTTTTTATAAAATCAACAATATTTTTAACAAACTACAAATTATGTTCAATATGACCTCCTAAATTCAGTGCGCAACCATGAATTTGTCTTGAAAATGAGTCGCTAACTTTTTCCAGCATATTTGGGGTAATGGTTTGGAAAACCTCCCGAATTTTGGTTTTCATGTTTTCACATGTGGAAGGAATCGCTTCATACACTTTTTCCTTACATATCCCCACAAGAAAAAATCTAATTTGGTCAAATCGGGGGACCTTGCTGGCCAAGGGTCCGGACCACCTCTACATATCCGTCGATTATCAAACTGCTCGTTTAAAAAATTTCGAAGTGATTGGCTGTCATGAGCTAGAGCCCCATCGTGTTGAAACCAAATCCTATTTCGAACATTCTCAGGTAAGATTTATAAAAGCACATTTAGGTCATTCTGCAAAAAGTTCAAATAGACTTCACCTGTAAGATGTCCATCAAAAAAATGCGGCCCAATAACGTAATTACTTATAATTCGTGTTCTATAATTTCCCCTGTTAAGCGACCATCTATGCTGGTGAATACGAATTTGCCGGCCTGCCGGGTAAAAAACGGATTACTGGTATCGTAATAATGAAAATTACGTTTATTAACACTGCCGTCCTGTGGCTGTAATTTTTGCAGTAATTGAATATGGTAAGGATGAAAATGTTCACTTTTAAGCATTCGCGATATTGATGATGCACTTAAAGCTACCATCATTTTATTATTATCGTTTGTAACTGGTTTTACTCGTTCATGTTTTTCATACATCACATTTCCTTTTCTTTCGAATCTGTCTTTTAGTTTTTGAAATACTTTTGGCTGAGGATGTCTTCTATTGGGATAAAGTTGTGAATACATTCTGGATGCCAATAATGTATTCCTTTCAGCAGCTCCTAAGTATATATCATGTCAATAAGTTCACCACGTGGAAAATTCATCATAAATAATAAAATTTAAAATTCTTAGAAAACTATTCCAGTAATACAGTAAAGGAAAACACCGTAAACAGTAAATGGCTATTTAAATGACTGACAATTATGGTCGCGCACTTCAACAATATTTCATTTATTTTTTATTTTTTATCTTAAAAAGTAAAGGGTTTGGGTATAGGACATATTTAGTAAAAAATGACGATATTCCCTGAATAACTTTAATGAAATAAAAAAAATACAGTTTAAAAATATTGAGATATTGCATATTTAATTTTGGTAAATTGGTAAATTCATAAAACACACTCTGTATAAAAAATTTACAAATTATCATTAGGAACCTGTAGCAGGTATCTTAGACTAACTGTGATAAAAATGTTGTTGGTCTAAATTGAATTCACAGATAACTATGATCTTTTAAACGGACCCTCTGAAACACAAAAAATATCATAAAAAAAATTAATTTCGTGGCAACGCCGCACAGTGGTTCAAGGAGTGGAAAAAATACTCTGTAGGAAGTGTGAAAGAAATTAACATTTTTATCGCTAATAGATACCTGAATATCCCTAGTAAAAAAATGTAAAAGAATTTTTCAAAATTTGCCTTTAGTTGTTGTCAACTAAGCGACCATATGTTGAAAGGAACGAAATGTAGTGTTTCGAAATTTTGTTTTAATTAAAAAAATAGTAGCCATTCGATTAAAAATTTGTATGAATTATATCTCAAGGTTTATTTAGAATATGTATACCCCATTAGTATACTTGTAGAAACTACTGCGGCTTAATGAAATATATATATATATATATATATATATATATATATATATAAAAAAAAAAATAATATTAAGATATTTCGTCTTTGCGTCAACATGCGTCAGGCCAAAAAATACGTATACGTGTACCTTATCTCTTAAACTAAATTCCTAAATAATATTTTGTTGCTGCTGTTATCACAAAAAATGTTTTTGTGTTTATTTGTATAGGTATCTGCGACTGTTATAATTTTTACAAAAAATATTACACTTTGAAAATATTACACGCATTATCACGAGATGTCTGACCAGCTTTTAGAAGAATTAAAAAATAAATTAATTCGAAATTTTTTACCTAATTTTTCACGAAGATGGCAAGCAGCCTCACGCAATAAAGACAGATTTTTAAAGCAGAATGAAGAGTGGCTAAGAGGGTCTTTCTCAGTTAATGTGGATTCATCGTTAATTCCTATGGATGTTGATGAACCCGGACCTTCATCACGTCCTGTTGGGCGCAAAGAAAAACCATTTGACGAATGCTGCCAGCGTACTAAACGTTATAAAGTTAAAAAGTTGCTTGAAAACTGTTCTAAGGAGTTAATTGTGGCAGCAGCTAACGAAGCTACAGGAACTTCAAAATCTCCAAGCTTTACACCCGAGAAAGCACTTAGCTTGCTGCTAGATGCTTCTTTATCGAAGCACCAATATCAAATCATTAGAAAAGCAACATTAGAAATAGGCTTTGATATTTTCCCATCATATCATAAGGTATTAGAAGCGAAAAAAGAATGTTACCCTTCTGAAGTCGAGATAACTCAAAGCTGCGCAACAGTTAAATTACAAACACTTTTAAATCATACAGCCACTAGAATTATGCAAAGTAAAAGTGAGGAAGATGTATGTGCAATGGGATCAGAATTAAATTTAATATCAAAGTGGGGATGTGATGGTTCATCTGGCCACAGTGAGTATAAGCAAACATTTGAGGAAGAAAAATGCTTCCGACGCTAGCATGTTTTTAACATCTTTGGTTCCTCTTTGCTTACATGAGAAAGGAGACAGGTCATTAGTTTATTGGAAAAATCCAAGACCTTCTTCAATAAGATATTGTCGGCCTATTCGGTTTGAATTTATAAAGGAAACGCCTGAAAGTACTACAAGGGAAATATCAAGAATGAACACGGAAATAGAAACTCTAACAGATACTCTAACTCACATAAAAGAAAAATCATACAAAATACACCACGAACTTTTGTTTACCATGATTGATGGCAAAATTTCAAACACAGTAAGTAACACTTCATCTATGGTTTGTAATATATGCTAAGCGAAGCCATCTGAAATGAACAAATTATTGTTACTAAAAACTAAACCTAAAAATATTCAGGTTTTAAACTGGGGAATATCACCTTTACATGCTCGAATAAAGTTTATGGAGTGTCTTCTTCATATAGCCTATAATAAATCATTTCAACAATGGAGGACAAACGCGGATACGAAAAAACAAAGAGAAGAAACAAAAAAGGGGATTCAAGATGAATTTTGGCGAAGGATCGGTTTAAAAATCGATGTAGTGAAACAGGGCATGGGTACGACTAACGACGGAAATACGTCAAGAAGGTTTTTTAGTGATCCTAGTCTTACTGCAGATATAACAGGAGTAAATGAACATTTGATTCGTCGATTTACAGTGATTTTGCAAGCCATTAACTCTGGTGTGCATATTGATCCAGACAAATTTGGTAAATATTGCCAGGAGACAGCGAATTTGTATGTGGAACTGTATGGGTGGTATTACATGCCAGTCACGGTCCATAAAATATTAACACACGGAGAAGAAATTATAGCAGCTGCAGTACTCCCAATAGGGATGCTAACAGAGGAAGCACAAGAAGCGCGAAATAAAGATTATCGCGCTTATCGCCAAAATCATTCTAGAAAATGTTCACGTGTCCAAACAAATACAGATGTCATGAACTTTCTCTTAGCTTCTTCTGATCCGTATTTGTCAGGACTAAGGGCAGAACCTATAACAAAAGAAGAAACTAATAAGAAACTAAACCATGAACTGTGGGATGAGGTGAAATCTTTATTTTATGGAAATATTTAATTACTTTATATTCATTTAATTTTTTTTAAATTTGGTAATAAGTTACTTTTCAATTATTATTAAACAAAAGTATTATTTTGTTTCGTTTTAATAGTTTTTAAAAAATTGTTTTACAGTGATGTTATTATGCATTAGATTATAAGATCCTAATTTATTGTTGATGATGTTCTCTTAAAATATTATATTTAATTTGTTCTAACATACATAGGCAATATCATTTTTTTTGTTACTTTTTAGTTTTGTATCTATAGCTTCTTTAGGTAAATGGCAAATTAGATGTTCCTATATGCTACTGTTGTTTTTTACGAAAGCGATTATCAATAAATTTAATGTTATGTTCATGGCGACTTTAGTTCATTTCAATGTTGATTTTCCAGTGGTATTTATACTCTTTATTTTTAACAGGGCTTAATAAATACTGATCAGCTGTAAAACTATACATATATTTCAAATACCATTTTGATCTTTTCAGATATAATCTCATATTCAGCCTACCATATAAAGCAAAATAGTCCATCTATTAAAATTTGACAGTTACAAGCAAATTAAAAGTTTTTCAATACATCCAAAATAAAGTACTTACACCTCTTATTATGTGCACCAAATATCATTCAAATATCATTTATCATCTGGAAATTATTAAATTATTTCCGTATTACCATATACCCTGAACCACTGTACGCCGCACCAGAATTAAAAAAAAGAGATATCAAACTAAAGCTGTCTCTCTCTCTGCTGAGTCAGATAATCCTATAATATACAGGGTGTTCCATTTAAAAAAAATACATATTTTACCATAACTATTTTTTGACTCACCCTGTACATATAAAATTATTTTCCGTTTATAGATTTTTGTCAACCCTACAACTTCGTTATAGAAATTATTTTAATAAATCTTACGGTTTAGGCACTATCTTAGCCGTACACACACACACACACACACATATATATATATATATATATATATATATATATATATATATATATATATATATATATATATATATATATATATATATATATATATATATATATATATATATATATATATATATATATATATATATATATATATATATATATATATATATATATATATATATATATATATATATATATAGTAAGGATTTTTTTTGACATGACCACTAAAAAACAATAAAACTTGGTTAACCGTAGAAGCTGTTTCTGACTTAAGATCTTCATCAGTACAGTCAACTACGAGTACAACTAGAACCAAACTTAACAAACAAAACCACACCGGAGTCACCAACAGGAGCAAAACCGGCATTTGTGGTTACCAAGAGAACTCTGGATTTATGAACGCCCACTCTTCCTTCATTTTTTTACAAGAAGTTGTAGATCTCCTCAACTTTTCTACAAGAAGTTATAGGGTTGATTCTAACTGTTGCCAAAATATTAATTTCATTGATATCCCATTGTAGGTTATTATTGTAAGTTTTGGTCGAGATTTGCTAAATAATCCAAAATGAACCAGGTTGTGTTTAATTCAACTGAATATTCTATTATTGGGTTGCTTTCTTTCTGGATACCTACATAATAATATTAAAAATATCACAAATATTTAATCAAGTATCCAAAAATATATTTTTAATATTCGTTGTCTTGGTATTCAGAGTCTGAGAAAATGTCCAAACTTCATTTTCACTGTTATCAAAGCTCTCATTTTCCAAGGTGTTTTGCTCTAAACATTCTTGTTTAAGTTCAATAGCTCGGTAATTGTGGGAATTAACAAAAAATGTATACGAAAGTTGTAGGGACTGCTGAGAGCTACAACCTAAAATTATTTTCAAATATACAGGGTTGAGGATAAGTTTGCCACAAACCAAACTTACATTTTTTTAATGGAACACCCTGTATATTGTTTTACTTTCAAATTCTCCCCTTGGCAATTTGCCCAATATAGGATTTGTGGAGTCTATATAGAGTCGTTCAAGATTTATGTCCACTTTTCGAAAATATTAGAAGTACATTTGACGTTAAGAGACCACCTATTTTGGCTAGTTATGCGAGTAAAATGAAGTTTTTTAGTAGCGTTATATTGACCTTTCAATTTTTGCGGAATGTTGCCTCGTGAGTAAATAACACAAAAAAGTCAACAAATCTTGGCTCTCTTTGAATTTGTTGTTGTGCATCCCCAATAACAAAAATCTAGTGGGCCTTATTTTTACCAACGAAATTAAACTGTCATAAATACAAAAAAAAATTAAATTGTCAAGTATTGGTGGTCTTAAAGTTTTGTATTAAAAATTAAGTACAGTTTCTATTGTAAGACGCAAAGATGCATTTTAATAGATAAGAAATGATCGATATGATTTATGTGTTAGGAGCAAGTGAAAAGAATTGTTTGTTAGCGACAAGCCATCCCTAATCGTAAAATATTCATATTAGTGAACTTTTAACACTCTAAGGTCTTAACCGTTTCATGAAATCAAAAGGTGTAAATGAGACTCACGAAGCTTAAACTTTTCGTAAGGACCTATAAAAAAAATCCTAATAATCTCACAACAGAGAGGATAATTTCCAATCAGCTTAACAGTTAAATTAATTATAGAATCAGTTATGGTAATGTGTTTTGATCTCATGTAGTAAGGATGCATCGTACCATAGAAGGCGAAACGTCGGAAAGTATTTCAAATACGTTATGATCTAAACTCGAGAAACGTGATCTCTTAATTGACTTAACGTTTAGCTTGTGCTCTAAGCTCTTGGACTATACTATAATCTTATTAATAATGTGTCATTAATTTGATATACAATAAATAAATTCCGTGAAGTAACAACCTACATAAAAGTGGGTCGCGGGATACTTTTTCTTATGTTTGTTTGCGTAATGTTAACAACCATGGGTAGCGATTACATGGTGTCTATGCAAATTTCGTTTATTAGTATGCGATTTTTTGTTTTGATTTGAGTTCAAAACTTTTCTACCAACGCATGTCGATCAGAAGGACGATTTTGAATATACAGGGTGACAATTTAAGAACTTGAAATGGCCATATCTTAGGAAGGAAAAATTTAATCAAAAACGCTCAAAACACTTTCTATAACATGAAGAGATACACCCCTAAAATCTTAAATAGAAAGGAAGAAGTGATACATCATCTTAAAGCTCTTGAAAAATGCTTTCCAATGGTACCATAGAAAGCCGTGTTTCGTGAAATTCTTTTGTATTTATTAATGGAAACAATAAATAAAAACACAGTTTTGAACATTTTTATTTTTATTTAAGTAAATGTTCAAAATGATTGGTACCGATATCCTGACATATCTCTTAAGAATTCTAAACATTTTAAGCCTGTTATTTTATTTGTTTATGAATATTCGCATTTTATTATCACAATATTTACTTTAAAAGTAACTTGTACTATTAGTATTGATATTTTAACACTTGACTTTTGGTTCAGTTTAAACGAAAAGCAACACTTATCTTAAATAATAGTGTACAACACAGCTAAACGTGTAGAAATGATTTTCATTTATGCTTCTCAGGATCAATGTTTCTTAAGGACAGCCCAAAGATTTAATGAAAGGCATCCAGGTAAAAATGTAAGTCCGGAGTATGTTCGCCAACTAGTAGCCAAATTTGAAGAAACTGACTCTGTCGCGAATAAAAAGAGACTAGTTGACGAAGCAGCGCAAACTGAAGTTCTGGGGCAGTTTGTAATTAATTCAACTTTATCAACTCGTCAAGCAGCTGTAGCAACTGGCTTATCTCGTGAAACAATAAGAAAGGTACTTAAATTTCATAAGTTTCATCCCTATAAACTGCGCATACTGCAACAACTTGGTGACGACGACCCGGATAGAAGAATCCAGTTTTGTGAAATAATGACAGATAGAATTACGGCAGAACCTCGAGTAGTTCAAAATATTTGTTTCAGTGATGAATGTACCTTTTATTTGAATGGACATGTTAATAAGCAAAACTGTCGTTACTGGAATGACGAGAACCCACACGTATTTAGAGAAGGGCATACCCAGTATCCCCAGAAAATTAATGTTTGGGCTGGTATATTGGGAGACGTAATTATCGGCCCAATATTTATAGAAGGGAATTTAAATGGCGACATGTATGCCGAAAATGCTACAGAGGTCTATTAAACCACTAATAGTGCGGGAATTAGAAAATCAAAGGGACATACAAGGAAATTTAGCACTAGAAGAACGCTTACTACATTTTCAACAGGATGGGGCACCTCCTCATTATGTAGTTCCCGTCAGGCAATGGTTGGATGATAATTATCAGAACCAGTGGATTGGAAGAGGTCCTGTTGAATAGCCACCTAGATCCCCGGACCTAACACTTCTTGACTTCTTTTTGTGGGGTCACTTTAAATCTGTGGTGTTTAAAACGCAACCTGAGTCAATAGAGCAACTCGAGGACAGGATAGTTCAGGAATGCCGTGCTATATCCAGAGAAACATTTGCAAATGTACGCGAAGAATTTGAACAAAGGCTTTATTATTGTCTTCAAAACAACGGGAACCATTTTGAACATTTAATTAAATAATTATAAGAAATTTCATAATTGTGTTTTAATTTATTGTTTATTTTAATAAACACAGAAGAATTTCACGAAAAACAGCTTTCTATGGTACCATTGGAAAGTATTTTTCAACAGCTTTAAGATAATGTATCACTCGACCCCCCTTTCTATTTAAGATTTTTGGGGTGTATCTCACCCTGCCCAAGGGGTTACAGATAAGGGTCGAATAATACGCTTTTATTTGTTCCCTCTTCATTTTATAGAAAGTGTTTTGAGCGTTTTTTGATTAAGTTTTTCCTTCCTAAGATATGGCCATTTCAAGTTTTTAAATTGTCACCCTGTATATATATATATATATATATAGATAATATAACGAAATTAGGTTTATATTTCATATGATTATGATAATTTAGTAGTTTATAAAAAGATGATAATTTAGGAATTGCCTTTGCGGGTCTTTTTCTGGATATTCTTCCCCATTAATTGTATATTATTTCTTCCTTCTCCCGACCAGTAATGGCGAGACTTCAGTTTCAGGTACAGTTAACATAGAACGGAAGCTTTCACGGCTTAGGTCAATTAAGAAATCATGGTTCTTGGGATTAGACCGTGTCAAATTGGAATTACTATCCGACGTTTCGCCTTCGATTGCACGAGGAATCTTCAGGGATCTTTATTGCACGAGGCGAACCGTGACCATGTGTTAAGATCGGTTATCACGTGTGATGTAGACCGTAATCCGTATCTCTATTGAAGAGAACCTTGATTTCTTTTACATTTATAATATGGCTAGTCGTATGCTGGTGTTCAGCTACAGCAGATTGAACAATTTGTTTCTTCTAATACATCGTTCATGTTCCTTAAGTCTAGTTGATATTGGGCGTCCTGTTTCTCCCACATACACTTCTCCACAGGAGCAAAGAATTTTATATACTTCTTCTGTTTGAAAAGGTAAAATATCTTTCGGGGATCGCACGCGTTGTCTAACCTTCTTATGTGTTTTGTCTGTAGTGCCATGTATGTAGGGGCCAACAACTCTACCTCCTACCTCCTTTCGTGGAGTTGGACTACTATATGTTTTAATTGAGCGCGTAATATCTTCAGGGTAACAGCCATTCCCTCTCAGAACTTCGGTCAGTTTCGATGTTTTCGATGTTACTTTTACTTTACTTTACTTAACAAATGCTTTATTGTCCAAAAAACTTAATTCTACTGACAAAGCTTGCTTACAACTACGTTATATATACTATATAATAATTATACAATAGCATAGAAACCATTAAGCACAATAAAAGAAAGTTTGGGTTTTGGGTTAAGGTTTGAGTAAGTCAGAATATAAAATCACAGTAATAATAATAATAATAAGGACGTAATAAAATAAAAATATCATAAGTTATGAAGACTCACAAACAAATAAATAAATAAATAAAATGTGACATCATACAAGAAGTAAATAAATATTTACAATAGATGTCAAGAACTGTCATTGTAATATTCCTCCTGGCTATAATATGACCTCTGCTTAAAAAAAGATTTTACCTTTCTCCGAAATTGCAAATAATATAGCTGTCTAATGTCCAAGCTCAAATGGTTATACATCTTAATCCTTTCGTATATTACAGATTGTTTGGTCAAAGCCAGTCGAGGTATAGGAAGGCGTATAGTTTGTTGTTTATTCTGTCGTGTGTTATGAATATTACGTTCTGGCACAGTACCAAAATACTTTTTGTGAAGTACAGCGCCGTAACTAGGGCGTGGCGAGGGCGGCATTTGCCGCGGGCGCGAGATTTTGGGGGCGCCAAATCCTTCGATAGAAAAAGGCTTTTCATAATAAAAAAAAATAAAAGAACAAGATTTATTTAGACAATAATTATAATTATTTTAATAAAGGAAAAAATATAGGTGTAGTTTTAAGTTACTGTTTAAAAAAACAGCACTATCAATCAGTCCATATTTTTTACAGAAAAACTTTTCTTTTAACTTTTATCTGTAAATACTTACATTTTTCTATCCTACCAAATTTTGACACGATGCGAGTTATGACAATACATTTTAATTACGGAGTACTGTTCTTTGTTTTTTGCGGCAAGTGCATCATTATTACTGCGACTGTGCAAGAAGTGTTGTGACTGTATTACAGGTAAATTCATATTATTTTAAGAGTGCATTATTTACTAATTATATTGAGACTGTTTAGGGCCAATAATAATTGTATTTAGAGTTTTTTTCTTTCTACAAATATCGTTCAAATTTTATTTAAGGTTGTGTGGTTATGTTTCCGTATTTCATAGAAGAGGTGGGTGAGAACCAAATAAGCATTTCTCATTTCCTTATCTTTTTAAAATAAAAGTATCTTAATAAACATTAAATTATATTCGCTCTAGGCAAAACTTAGCATACTTCCGTGTGTAAAAGGCTCAGAAAAATAATTTACTATATTTATTTATTCTTGTATTTTTTTAGAGCATAAAAGAAGAAAATGCCACCCAAAAAACCATCTGGGGCTGAATATAAAAAATTGCGGCAGTTGAAAACAGATGAAGTTAAAAAGGTCGTGACCCCAATACAAAACTTTTTTTCTGTAATACCTAGACCCAGGTCCAATAGTGTTAATGATAATTCAATAACAGAATCAGTTACTTCTCCGTCCTCTTCTTGTGAGAGCAATTCCAATGTAGACCGGGAATCCGAAGAAAAAGATGATTTAATTATTAGCAATAATAATAAGCCATTAAATTCAGTAGAAAGCTTAAGTTGTGCAGAAGTAACTCTTGATTTGAATGATCCCCAGACTTGGACAAAAGAAAACTTGAGAGTTTGTGTAGAACGCGGACCAGACCCGGGAGATGACATGAATGTATATCCAGTTGTAAATAATAGGCAGTTTGACAAAAAATGGTTTCATAAAGTTCTGGTGAATGGAGAGACAATACAAAGATCCTGGCTGATTTATTGCAGGAAAAATAATTCCTTATATTGCTTTCCTTGTAAACTTTTTGACCGAAAGGTATTTGGTGTTTTTTGCGAAACCGGTTTTTCAGACTGGAAACATTTAAATCCTGCTATTCCTCGGCATGAAAATTCACTATCTCACAAAGAGAACTACTTGAAATGGAAGGAATTCGATAGAGGTATTAGGATGAGCGCATTAATCGACGATAAAACTGAAAAATTACTTTTGACAGAAAAACAAAAATGGCGCCATATTCTTAGTGTCATATTGGACGCCATTTTACATTGCATTAAAAACAATGATGCATTGAGGGGATCATCAGAAATTATTGGACATCCAAATTGTGGTAAATTTTTAAATACAATTGAACTTATAAGTCATTACGATCCCACAATTGCAAGTCACATTAAATCTCATAACAAAAACCAAATATCATATTTTTCGCCTATGATTCAAAATAAATTTATACATTTGATTGGACAGAAAGTAAGAAAAACAATTATTTCGAATATAGTCGAATCAAAATATTATTGTTTAATGTTGGATTGCACACCAGACACATCCCACCAGGAGCAAATATCACAAATTATTAGATATGTCCGATGCAGCCAAACCAAATGTTCCATAGAAGAGAGCTTCATCGATTTTATAAAGGTTACGGGCAAAACTGGAGATGCAATGGCAAATCAAATTACTTCAAAACTGGTTGATGACGGACTTAATATTGACAACATCAGGGATCAAGCTTACGACAACGGTGCCAGTATGGCGGGAAAATATAACGGCGTTCAAGCAAAAATATTAAATTTAAATAAGTTTGCCCGGTTTGTCCCATGCTCTGCCCATAGTTTAAATTTAGTAGCTTATCATGCAGCTAAATGTTCCCCAGAAATAATAACTTTTTTTGGGACTGTTCAAAATTTGTTTAATTTTTTTGTAAGGTCAACAACTCGCTGGGAAATTTTAGTTTCCACCTTAAAAACTAGGCTTAAGGGTCACAGTGATACCCGGTGGTGTACCCGAAGTGAAGCTATAAAAGCTCTTGTATTTAACTTTAAAGAAGTAATTGACTTACTTAATAAAATACAAGTTGGAGGTACTAATTCGAGTTCAGATTCTGATACTGCCGATTCTAAATCATTTTTAAAGTTGCTTTTGGACTATAAATTTGTATGTCTTCTTGTTTTCTGGAACGCAATTTTAAGTAAAATTAATAAAGTTAGTATACTTCTGCAGGGAACATCTGTAACGCTATTGGATGGGTCTAATTTAATAAAAGGGCTTGTTGAGGAAATTCAATCCCTTAGAGAGAATTTGCTTGAAAATGTCCTGCAAAAAGCTAATCAAATTTCTAAGTCCATAGATATGGAACCAGAATTTGCAATTAGAAGAAAGAGAAAAGTAAAAAAAATGGTAGGCGAGTCTTGCTCTGACGAAGCAAGCAATTTAAGTGAAATTAACAAATTTAAAATCTTATGCTTGCAAATTGTTGATGTCATTCTAACTAACCTGAATTCACGGTTTTGTGCTCTTCAGAGCGTTGCAGATGATTTTAATTTTTTAACTGGTAAATCACTTAAGATGTTTTCTGCAGATGACATGAAACGACATGCTGCTGATTTGGCTCTAAAATATGATCAAGACTTAGATGCATTTGAATTTGTTAATGAAATTGATAGTTTTAGGTTTCAAGCATCTTCTCATATTGAAGACTTACAATCTTTAAGCCATTTAGAAATTTTAAATTTTATTAGAAAAAACGAGTGGGAATCTGTATATCCAAATATTGATATCGCTCTTAGAGTGTTTCTTACCTTGCCAGTCACAACAGCTTCATGTGAAAGATCATTTAGTAAATTGAAACTAATAAAAAATTATTTAAGATCATCGATTGGGCAGGACAGGCTCACTAATATGGCCATTTTGAGCATAGAAAGAAAATTATCTTTTTCTATTGATTTTAATGAAGTCATTGATGAGTTTGCGGCTTCAAAAGCGAGAAAAGTTCAAATTTAGTTTGTTTTTTTATACCCAAAGTTTAGCTTTAATTTCTGTTTTTTTTTTTTGTTATTTTACCTAGTTATTCGCTTATTTTGTTATTTTGTATTTTAGTTGGTGTAATATTATCTCGTAACATCAGAGTTGTTTTTTTTTGTATTTCATGTTATATTTTATTTTAATGCCAAATTTAGCCCTTTTGTACCTGAGTACCTGTAAAAACAAAAAAATTATAATAATAAAAATTATTTGAAAAAGTTATTTGCTGTTTTCATCTGGTTATAAAATGTATATAATAGGGGCGCCGCCCTAACACAGGCCGCGGGCGCAAAATTCCTAGTTCCGGCACTGGTGAAGTAGGCACACTGTTTCCAAGATAAATAAAGATACAACTGTTAATATATCATGATTAATAAAGAGTGGTCTACAGTGCTCTCTATAACCGGCCTTGCTCATATATCTAATAGCTCTCTTTTGAAGAACAAACACACTATTAAACAATTGTTGGTTGCAAAAATCCCAAAACGCGATGACATACCGCAGGTGCGAGTCAAACAATGAGAAGGACACCATTCTTTCTCGAAGAAATTTCAAGCTCACTTAACACCACTCGAACTGCAAAACAACCTGAAGCCAGTTTACTATTTAAATTCGTTATGTGTTCTTCAAAACTCAGTTTGTTGTCTATTACTAGTTTCAAAAATATAGTAAAATTTGTGTTTTCAATATGCTTATTTTCCAAAATAAGGTTATCAAAATTAAAACCAAATGTTAATATATTGATCTTATTAATGTTAAAGCAAAGAGAATTTGAATCACACCACTTTTTAATTTTTGTAAGATATGCATATGCATATAGTTGTTTTAAGATCTTCATAATTTTCTGAGTGCTAAAACAGAGTGGTGTCATCCGCGAAAAAGGCGAAACTCCCTTGAATATCCAAGCTGGCCAAATCATTTAAATACAGGAGGATCAGCATTGGTGCGAGCGCAGAGCCCTGAGGAACCCCATGGCGTGAAAAAGAGGGATCAGAAACGTTACCCCCAACTCTCACCACCTGCTGTCTTCCTGATAGATATGCAGAAAACCATTTATGAGCAATACCCCGGATACCATAGTGCTCAAGCTTATACAGTAATATTCTGTGATCAACACAATCGAAAGCTGTAGTGCAAACATCGCTTCACAAATACCTTTCGAAGCCTGAAAACCAAACTGGGATGTAGTAATAATATTAAATGTTCTTAAAAACTTTACCAACCTTTCCTTGACAAGCTTCTCGACCACCTTGGAGAGATCTTCAGTCCCCCCACCCTTATGTAGTGGTCATGAAGGAAACTATCCCATTTCAAAAGAAGTGTCATCATAGCCGGCGGGAGTTTTATTATTTTTAATTTGAGAAAAAATACATCTTAACTCAATGGCATTTGTTGTTCTAGATGGAAGTTCGCTGGGATATTGATGTTGGTGAAATAATCAAGGGGGGTTTGATTGATAAGATATAGTGGAAATAATATTATCTGCCACCGAACAGAAAAAATTATTAAAAACATTAGGTTTCACATTTACGTTTTTCTCAGATGCATTATTACCCGCTTTAGAAATTCTTTTTTTATAATGCCGTTCTTTAGCATGCTTAAGTCTATAAATGCGTTTATACCTATTAAAATATTCCAAAAAAAAGTTGTTATTTAAATTATACTTCCTAATATTATGCAAACAACGCAAATTTCTCGCGGAGTCCCTAACGCCATTTGTAAACGACAGTTTTCTCTTCCTCTTTGGGAAACTTTTATTGAATGCGAATTAAAACATTTGTGAAACCCCTCTAAGGTCTCTTGGCCCTGCATAATATTCTCCCAAGATATTAAATTGCCAAGATGCCTAAACCTTGAAAAATTGAAGCAACTAAATATCCTGCCAGTTCTACAGGAATATTTTCTTGTCTCTCAAATGGAAAACTTAACAGAATTGCCTCATGATCAGAAAGAACCGCTGAAACAATGCTCAAGTCAAAATTTGTACAAATGTAGTCTAATACAGTTGCAGAATTTTGCGTAATACGAGTAGGTTTTGGTTATATGCATTTTTAAGTTAAATGAAATTACAGAATCTTGATCACAATTCGAAATAGCTCTAAATACTAGTGAGTTAATAACCGATTTCTTTTGTGGTGAAAATTTGCATTTAAGTATTTACTTGAATGCGTCTGTTTTTTATGCACATAATGTCCTAATGTACCATTTTCCTTCCTTTGAACAAATACGTGTAGAAAGGGAATTATTCCATTAGATTCAATTTCCATTGTGAATTTAATATTATGATGCTGTCAACAAATCTATCATCTACATATCTGAGTCAGTGTTTTGGTTTTAGTGGAGCGGATGTTAAACAAATATTCTCAAAGGCTTCTGTAAAGATATTCGCTACCACAGGTTATAGAGGAGATTCCATAGCTAATTCTGAAGTTTGTTTATAAAAAGTTTCTTGAAAAATGAAGTAAGTAGATGTAAAACTTTAGATCTATTAAGTTATTATTAAGATTAGTATGGTCCAATATGTGTGATATAATGGAAATTAAGTGGTTAACAGGAACATTTGTGTGTATAGTGATTCTACATCGAAACTGACCAAAATATCTTCGGGATCCAACTCGATTGTCTTAAGTTTTTCCACGAAATTTGTAGAGATTTTATAAAATAATCTGTTTTATTTGCTGGAATGACCAGAATGTCTGTGTTTTCATTTAAGGTCTTCATCGCTGTTTTTTCGACTGCGGAGAGATTCGACTTCGGTGGTTTTGAAGTCTTAATGATCTTCGCTTTCTCATATCTGACTTCATCGGCAATTTTCTGATTGCAGCTTCTACGGGAATGCTACTCTATGTTATTGCGAAATTTTAGTCTTTGAAACGTACAAATGATTGAACGGTAGGATATTCTGTCTATAGAAAACCGAACCATACAAGCCAGCACAAGGCGAGTAGAAAAGCCCGCCTGAATCTCTCCAAGCTCATTTAGTGTTCAGATCTCGTAAAGTAAAGATCCCTGAAGATGGTTCGTACAATCGAAGGCGAAACATCGGATAGTAATGGTATTTTGTGATGGTTGGAAAAGTGTGTTTGCAAAGTTTAGTGTTCCCGAGCACTTAACTTCGAAATATACAAGTTTACATGTTTTATGTTAAATATATCAAATTTTTGAACATATTTCTGGACCTAAAAAAATATAATAGCCTATTGCAATAATCGAACATTTAAACTATGAAAAAGTACCGGTTCGTTACTTGCTTTTCTCACGTTAAAAATCGATTTTGGAAACATATGTGCAGTAATAGTGATTAAATTCTTCACAATTAAATGCCAAACCAGCCTATGGTACTATGGTAAAACTTTTTACGAGCGATCGTAAATACTGCAACGTTCCATGTACCGAAAATGGAAGTTGGTAATAAAACAGCGAAGCCAGAAGCCAGCAGCCGCGTTTTATTTAAAATTGTGTAATATCATCGAGTTATATAACCAAAATTGTATAACGAAACACGCGTGCCACAGGTAACTATTTACATGTAGAAAAACAAGTCGGGAATCTCATTTTTAACATGTAATTTCAAGTATTTGATTTATCTTGATCGTTCCTTTTAACAGGCTTTTGTTAGCTTCACTTGTATGAAACTAAAATGTTTACTAGCATCTGATACAGATAAAGCCGGACTTTCTAAAAAAAAAAGGAAATACAAGCTTCCAATTACATAAGTAATTAATAATAACACATTTCCAATATTGAAAATATAATATTTGCAACTCTTCACCATTGTTTTGAGTCATAGTACGTTTTTTTTTTAAGTACTTGCGTTCTCTGATGCATCTTTAATAGAAGGTTGATTTGATTGAACCAAAGCATACCTCACTGAGAGACCATTTAACAGCGTTAATGATTTTTACAGCGAGTAAGTCTCTTTAAATTGTCACTAAATTCGCTTGTTTACTTAAATCTTTTGTGAGTCATGTCCTAACTCGTAGCATAGAATTTTGAAAATCATCATATAGAGAAAAGAACTGTCGAACATTCACTTAAAACTTAATTATTTTTGTTAGGTATTGGATTAAAAACAAAATTTAATTCTTTTTTGTGTACTACATTCTACACTAGTTCATTATACCTTGTGTTTAACATCACAATTATTTGTATAACTATAATAACATAGAGTTTAAGGTCGCTTAATTGCAATTTTGATTTCAATGTCATCGAAATTATTCACCTCGTACATGTGTGTTTGTTTACTTTTATAAGGTTATTAGGATTCATTAACTGTTTTGCGACAATGTTATGTTATATTCTAATGTGTGTTTTACGATTTGGTAAATTGATAATTTACATTTTTAAAAAGCATTGACCTATCGAAATTCTTTTCGATTAATTAATGTTTTGATATGTCTTATTTTAGGTATATTTTGCTTTGTCCATAAAATTGTAAAATTTTTCTGCGGCAATAAAGTATACTTTTGTTTGTTTGTTTGTTTGTCGCAATAAATACGGCAATATTCTGCTTGGGCTCTACTAACAATATTACTGTTTTTTTAAAATATGCGAACAATGTCAAATTTTTCGTCTTCTGTATAACCTATTTTACAGTTTAGACCAGCCATGTGAAACACAAAGTCACTGGCGGGCCAAAAGCATGAAGACCATCGACTAGGTGGGCCGCAAAACCCTATCTTAAAGAAGAGAAACTACTGAAAATATTGAGAAAAAGTACTATTATAGGACAAGTCTGTTTATTAAATTTCCAATAAAAGGGACATTACAAAAAACTAACCAACATTAAATTCTTTTGCCAGATATTTGACATCTTCTGTCTTTAATTAAGTTGTCTATTTGTGGCGCGAATTTATCGGCGGAAATAACTTTTAAAATGGCGTCCAAGTGTGCGTCCGTCAATCGCAATCTTGCGGGAGATTTGCTTCCTTTCATCAAAGAAAATAGTTGTTCACACTTATAGGTACTTCCAAACATTGACAGGATTTTACAGGCAAACTTTCGCATTTCTTGCTATTGAACAGGCAAGTACTTATAAAATTCGAACGTACCAACAATATCAAAATTTTTGTTTTAAATGGGTCTGACACCGAATCTCAATTACTTCCATTTGCAAGCGAGGGGGAACTTTATCAATATTGATAGTGAAAAGACCAGTAAATAGAGAAAAATTGTTTTATTGGGTCTTAAAATCCTGAAAACGCTTCTCAAATTCTGCCAGAAGGCTTCTCATTTTCTCTGAATATATTTTGTATGATATTGGGACACTTGTGCTTTCCTGACGTGCCTTACAAGTCAGAAAATGTGAAAGATTATCCTCTGCTAATTGTTTTTCCCACAACATCATCTTACACTTTAAAGCTTTTACATGATCATTCATATCTGTAATAGCTTGACGTGGTCCTTGCAATTTCGTATTTATGCATAATATGGTAAACCAGTGTACTCACTTTCTGAATCACGTAAAAATGCAGAAAACTGTCGCTGATTAAGGCCTCGTGACGTTATGAAGTTTATAATTTTTTTCACTGACTTTAAAACACTTTACAACTTGATCACTTTTGAGCATAAAACTTCTCGGTGGATTATACAATGAATATGATGAAAATCTGGTTTGTCACTGCCCGTTGTAACGAAGCCATTGTTTACCAGTCATTGAAGGAGCTCATCTGTTGCAACTGAACACAGTTTTGACAAATCTAAATTGTACTTTTGCAGAAGTCCATAAACAGCATTGAAAATATCCTCCCCAGTTGTTGTATCATGCAATAGTACTAATTCCAGTAATTCTTCATACACATTGATATCTGTATCAAACGCACGAAGAAAAACAGCGAGTTACGCCACATCACACACATCCGTACTTTCGTCACAGGCAATAGAAAATGCAAGGAAAGAGTCTGATTTTGTTTTTATCTGATCACTTATATTGGCAGCCAATTCAGTAACTCTTTCAGCGACCTTTGAATATTTTGTTTATAATTTTTTTTTCACTGCACTCTTTTATAAATTCACCTTCAACAAATGGTTTTGAAAACTCTTAGCTCCAACTTGATTCACTTTTGCTTTGGACGTAAAACTTTCAACCGTGGATTTTAATGAATATGATATTATATAATTTTGGGACAACTGTACTATTACAAATCAAACAAATAATTTTTTCTTTCTCTTCACAGCAAAAAACTCTAATTCCCAATTTTCTTGAAAGATGCGATGCTCATCTACAAGTTTCCTCTTACTTCCACTTGGTTTTAAAAGAGACATGTTAAAAACTTTATCCGAAATAAATTATAATAAGTACTGTTAAGTGTTGTAACAATAAGTGCGCAACTGAACTCGAAACTCTATGGCAACTGACTCATAACTGACTAAACACTGAACTCAATCGAACACGTCTTATGTACGGATTGTGAGTTCTCGAGTTCCTTCCAGAATGTTCAGATAGCGTCATCTGTGTTTTTTGCGCGATAGAATTTCATGGAATAAGCCAGATAACGTTTGGCTTTAGGTTTTAGGTTGAGTACGTGTAGGTTATCCTCCTAAACATAGATGGCACTAAGTACAATTGTACATTTTATTATACCAATCGCATTATCTGGCTGTTTTCAAAACAGATTTGGGCCGCAGAAAAATGCTCACTGGGCCGCATGTTTGACATGGCTGGTTTAGACCATTTCGTTTTGACGTCTAGATAAGTTTTAATTAATATTAAAGACGTTTGAATCTTCCGCTTTGTTTTGTCTTTTGTCCATGGCAACTGTGATTTCGTAAACCCAAATCTGATATTATCGGGATTTTTAAAGGTAAATATTTCAAAAACTGCTGACCCAAACATAGACATATTATACGTTTTTGAAATCAGAAAAATATTGTTTGTCGAAATATAATGTAATATATAGGGTTTCCGATGTTCATTTGTTTCAATAAAATTATTTCCTGGCGGTTTAGGACAATCCCTACAACTTTTGTATTTCACGTTGTTGTTTCTATCTCTTATAATAAAGGCATAAACATAAATATTAGTCTGAGAAAAGCTCAGGATAACTTTGTAATCTAAAGACGTTCAAAGCAGCCAATACAACAAGAATTATTCAACATTATCAATTGAATATTAGTGGTTATTTAGACCATTCTAAAAAAACAAAGGAAGGTTTGTTTAACCAGGGAATGTTGTTGTTGCACTGGCCAAATATGACTCATCGTTTTATTTTGGCTTTGTATCATATAAGTGGCATTTGAGCTTTTTAAGTAGCTATGGGGAATTGTGTGGCTGGTAATTGTTCTAAAACTTCAAAAAACTTTATCCTTAAAGCAGGTACTTTACTTTTGCCTATGAATAAAGTGTATTCATTGACTTTTGCATTTTTCATTACAGACGTAACCTCAAAGGCATACATTACAGTTTACAGTATGATTATAATTATAATAGATTATTAATAAAACTCAAAGCTACATTTGTTATTTAATTGCAAATCAAAATTTTATAAAATAAAACACTGCCAACCGGAAGTTACATCTCTATTCAACAGCAAAAAATCAAATTCCCATTTGTTTTCTTTGTTCAATAATTTTGATACATATTATATAGTAGCAATAATCATCTACAAACCTGTAAATTTGCTTACTTCCAAAATATGGTTTTCAAATATTGAGAATGTCTGTTAAAAATTGCACTTTACTTGTGATTTTTGTCTTAGCATTAGTAATGTAATTAATTATATTATGAACACTAAATTATTCCGTAAAAAAAATCTTATTGGGTGAAGGCTGTTGTTGCTGCAAGAGCGTTAAATGCAAGGCTAATTGGGGTTTGTCAGAGCAGAAATTAATGCAGAAAATAAACTGCTATTTTTAGGCAAAGTTAATATTTTCGTAATCATAACTTTATGACTAAACAACCAAAAAATAAAAATTGTATTTGTATTCGAACACTAACTGAATTTTTCTTTAAAATTGTACGTTCTGACTATATACGCTGTAGAATAGAATTCTTAACATAGGCAAGATTATGGTTTAAAACGTTTTGTTCCCAAACTTTGATTTAAAATAACTGTGAAGCATATCTGTGTTTTTGCGCATTTACCTTAACTATCATCCAAAACAAAGGAATAAGCCAATAATAACGTTTGGCTTTAGGTTTTAGGTTGAGTACGTGTATGGTTATCCTACCATAAGACGTTTCGATTCGGCACCTTCATGTACAATTGTACAGAGATTTTATTATACATTTTCAATCGCATTATCTTCTGTTATTAATAATTATACAAAACAGATTTTGTCTATAGTGCCATGTATGAAAAATGCTCACTGGCTCCTTATCATTCTCCTTTCGCATGTTTGACAACATGGTTTTTTTGCCCAATAGATCAACATTTACTAATTTGTTTACGTCATAATTTATCTATAATTCTTTAAATAATAAAACACAAGTATGTAATTTAATATTAAAAGACGTTTGAATCTTCACATAGTTTGTTTTGTTTTTTGTGAATGTAACCAAATTTAGCATTTACTGTGATTTCGTAAACCCAAATCTGATATATATCGGGATTTTTAAAATAGGATATATGCCCATATTTCAAAAACTGCTGACCCAAACATAGACATATTGGTACGTTTTTGAAATCAGAAAAATATTGTTTGTCGAAATATAATGTAATATATAGGGTTTCTCGTTTAAAAAAAATAGCTTTGCGATGTTCATTTGTTTCAATAAAATTATTTCCTGGCGGTTTAGGACAATCCCTACAACTTTTGTATTTAACGTTGTTTTTTCTATCTTTTATAATAAAGGCATAAACATAAATATTAGTCTGAGAAAAGCTCAGGATAACTTTGTAATCTAAAGACGTTCAAAGCAGCCAATACAACAAGAATTATTCAACATTATCAATTGAATATTAGTGGTTATTTAGACCATTGACTAAAAAAACAAAGGAAGGAGCATGACAATTGTTTAACCAGGGAAAACGTGCGAGGGAAGTCGGCCGTATGCACTGGCCAAATATGACTCATCGTTTTATTTTGGCTTTGTATCATATATGGCATTTGAGCTTTTTAAGTAGTAATTGTTCTAAAACTTCAAAAAACTTTATCCTTAAAGCAGGTACGTTACTTTTGCCTACGAATAAAATGTATTCATTGACTTTTGCATTTTTCATTACAGACGTAACCTCAAAGGCATACATTACAGTTTACAGTATGATTTTAATTTGATAATCCAGATTATTAATAAAACTCAAAGCTACATTTGTTATTTAATTGCTGAACATCTTCCCCCAAAATTTTATAAAATGGGAAAACACTGCCAACCGGAAGTTACATCTGCCATATTCAACGGCCATCCCTGACAACAATCAAAGAGCTTAAACTCCTTCATTTGTTTTCTTTGTTCAATAATTTTGATACATATTATATAGTAGCAATAATCATCCCACAAACCTGTAAATTTGCTCTAGATCTACAAAATATGTGCAATTATTTCACACTGCGTTATATTGAGTAATGTCTCGGTGTAATTGAAATTGCACTTTACCTTGCTGATTTTTGTCTTAGCATTAGTAATGTAATTAATTATATCTGTGAACACTTAGATTCAATTATTCCGCCTGAAAAAAAATCTTATTGGGTGAAGGCTGTTGTTGCTGCAAGAGCGTTAAATGCAAGGCTAATTGGGGTTTGTCAGAGCAGAAATTAATGCAGAAAATAAACTGCTAGACAGTTTTTAGTAGATATTTCAAAGTTAATATTTTCGTAATTGAAAGAGATATCAACAATTATTAGGAACAAACTGTTTTATGCGATGTTAATTGTGGTAAGAAATATATTACAGAGTGCACAATAGTCACTAGAGATAATTTTGGAGGATGTCACAGGAATAATACAGTTGTGTACTTTTTTTTCACTAATAGTGCTTCTGAAGGGATTGTTTAAGAATGTATAGAATGTTTATACGTGCGTCATCTGGATCAGAAAAATGACCAAAAAGTGGCAAAAAAAATGGTTTCTAGCTCATATCTTCGAAAATATCGCAGATAGAGCAAAGTTGTTTGATTAAAAAATGTAGGACAGATTATTTCCTAAAAGAAAAAAGTATTAATGTTTTTTCTGCAGTTCTCATAGTTTTTGGAAAAATTGCAAAAAAAACCTCTAAACCATTTTAAGCTAATTCAACAACATTTTAACATAGAACGGAAGCTTTTACGGCTTTGGTCAATTAAGAAATCATGATTCTTGAGATTAGACCGTGTCAAATTGGAATTACTATCCGACGTTTCGCCTTCGATTGCATGAGGCATCTTCAGGGATCTTTATTCCACGAGATTTGAACACTGAATGAGCTCGAAGAGATTCAGGCGGGCTTTAATACCCGACTTGTGCTCGCCGAACCGAGACCCTGTGTTAAGATCGGTTTTCATGTGTGATATAGACCCTAACCCGTGTGTCTATTGAAATTTTTTGTATGTTTAAATATCTCAATAGATTCTCTAACTTTTTGTTTATATAAACCTGGAACCGATGCTAGAACCTTGGTTTCCTTTACATTTATGAAATGGCCAGTGTTATGTTGGTATTCAGCTACAGCAGATTGAACAATTTGTTTCTTTTTAATACATCGTTCATGTTCCTTAAGTCTAGTTGATATTGAGCGTCCTGTTTCTTCCAAATACACTTCTCTACAGGAGCAAGGAATTTTATATACTCCTTCTGATTGGAAAACTACAAGATCTTTCGGGGATCGCAAGCATTGTCCAATCTTCTTATATGTATTAAAGATTCTACGTATGTTGCACCGCCGAAGTAATCGTCCTATTTTGTGTGTAGTGCCATGTATGTAGGGAAGAACAACACTACCTAATGGTGCCTCTTTATCATTCTCCTTTGGCGGAGTTAGTTTACTATATCTTTTTAATAAACGCGTAATATATTCAGTGCAATAGCCATTCCCTCTGAGAGCTTCGGTCAGTTTCGATGTTTCGGATGTTAAAGAATCTTGATCAGAAATCGAATTAGCTCTGAATACTAGTGAGTAATTAACCGATTTCTTTTGTGCTGGATGGTGATGAGAATTTGCATTTAAGTATCTATTTTTATGCGTCGGTTTTCTATACACAGAATGTCCTAATGTACCATTTTCCTTCCTTTGAACACATACATCTAGGAAAGGAATTGTTCCATTAGATTCAATTTCTATCGTGAACTTGATATTCTGATGTTGATGATTAAGGTGGTCCAGAAAAATGAGGAGATTATCCTGTCCATGAGGTCAAACAACAAAAGTATCATCTACATATCTAAACCAGTGCTTCGGTTTTAGTGGAGCGGATGTTAGAGCAATATCCTCAAAGGCTTCCGTAAAGATATTTGCTATCACAGGTGATAGAGGAGTTCCCATAGCTGCCCCTGAAGATTGTTGATAAAAAGTTCCTTGAAAAATGAAATAAGTAGATGTAAGACAAGCTTTCACTAGGTCTATTAAGTTCTTATCAAGATTATTATTATCCAGTATGTCTGATATAATGGAAATTGAGTCGTTGACAGGAACATTTGTATAAAGTGATTCTACATCGAAACTGACCAAAATATCTTCAGGATCCAACTGGATTGTCTTAAGTTTTTCCACGAAATGTGCAGAGTTTTTAATAAAAGAATCTGTTTTTCCAGTAAATGTATTAAGAAAATTTGAAAGATATTTACCTAGTTTGTATGTGGGCGAGTCTATTGCACTGACGATCGGTCGAAGTGGTACGTTGTCCTTGTGTATCTTCGAAAGACCGTAGAACCTGGGAATCTTGGAGCTGCTGGTTTTAATGATTTTTTCTCCGCTTGTGGTAGACTGGATGTGTTGATCAAATTGGTAATGCGTCTTTCTATTCTACTGGTGAGGTCTGCCTGCATAACCTTATAGGTGTTGTCCAAAAGTTGAGTAACCTTTTCCACATATTCTGTTCTGTCCATGACGACTCTGGCGTTGCCTTTATCTGCTGGAAGTATCAGAATGTTTGCGTCTTCGTTTAAGGTCTTCATTGCTGTTTTTTCGGCTGCGGAGAGGTTCGACTTCGGTGGTTTTGCGTTTTTAATGATCTTCGCTGTCTCATATCTGACTTCATCGGCTTGTTCCACTGGTAATCTTCTGATTGCAGCTTCAACAAAAAATACTATGTCTTCTACGGGAACGCTACTCGGTGCTATTGTGTAGTTTTGGCCCTTGGAAAGGACGGTTGACAGGTTGATAACTGTGTTATGCGGAAGTTTCACTGGATTTTTTCTGTTTAGGAGGGCTTCAAACTTCTTTTGTTGCTTAAGTGTAACTTCTTGATGGATTTTTTCTGCCTGTGCGTTGGTAATGTTGTCCAAAGTTGTAAATGTAGTTCTTTCTAGTCTAGAAGCTAATTTCAGATGAATTTCTAATAGTTTCCGGGCATTTGTATCTAAATCACGACGTGTTGCCTTAATCATTTCTCTAACTAATGTATTGCTAGCTCGCTTATAAATATTCTTAGCAGTTCTAGAAGTAAAGTGATGTCTCACCTGTAGCGATTTTGGTACTACATCTTCATCTCGGCATCTAAGGAGAAAGATTAACTGGCAGAGTAACTTGTTCTTGGTGTTCCGGAGATCGCTAAAACTTTTGGCATCCTTCTTGGTGACCTCCCTATAGAGGTTAGCTAACATAGAATGGACGCTTTCACGGCTTTGGTCAATTAGGAAATCATGGTTCTTGGGATTAGACCGTGTCAAATTGGAATTACTATCCGACGTTTCGCCTCGCCGTCGATTGCACGAGGCATCTTCAGGGATCTTTACTCCACGAGATCTGAACACTGAATGAGCTTGAAGAGATTCAGGCAGGCTTTTATACCCGACTTATGCTCGCCGAACCGTGACCCTGTGTTAAGATCGGTTTCCACGTGTGATGTAGACCGTAACTCGTGTCTCTATTGAAATGTTTTCTGTATGTTTAAATATTTCAATAGATTCTCTAACTTTTCGTTTATAAAGACCTGGAACCGATACTGGTACCTCGGTTCCTTTACATTTATGAAGTGACCAGTGTTATGCTGGTATTCAGCTACAGCAGATTGAATTGAATGAAATTGAATTAAATTGAATCCATTTACTGGAAAGATAGATTCTTTTATTAAAAACTCTGCAGATTTCGTAGAAAAACTTAAGACAATCCAGTTGGATCCCGAAGATATTTTGGTCAGTTTCGATGTAGAATTACTTTACACAAATTTTCCTGTCAACGACTCAATTTCCATTATATTAGACATACTGGATAATAATAATCTTGATAAGAACTTAATAGACCTAGTGGAAACTTGTCTTACATCTACTTATTTCATTTTTCAAGGAACTTTTTATGAACAAACTTCAGGGGCAGCTATGGGATCTCCTCTATCACCTGTGGTAGCGAATATCTTTATGGAAGCCTTTGAGGATATTGCTCTAACATCCGCTCCACTAAAACTGAAGCACTGGTTTAGATATGTAGATGATACTTTTATTGTTTGGCCTCATGGCCAGGATAATCTCCTCGTATTTCTGGACCACCTTAATCAGCAACATCATAATATCAAGTTCACGATGGAAATTGAATCTAATGAAACAATTCCCTTTCTATATGTATGTGTTCAAAGGAAGGAAAATGGTACATTAGGACATTCTGTGTATAGAAAACCGACGCAGAAAAACAGATACTTAAATGCAAATTCTCATCACCATCCAGCACAAAAGAGAAGATATTACGCGTTTAATTAAAAGATATAGTAAACCAACTCCGCCAAAGGAGAATGACAAATAGCCACCATTAGGTAGTGTTGTTCTTCCCAACATACATGGCACTACAGACAAAATAGGACGATTACTTCGGCGGTCCAACATACGTACAATCTTCAATACACATAAGAAGATTGGATAATGCTTGCGATCCCCGAAAGCTCTTGTACCTTTCCAAACAGAAGGAGTTTATAAAATTCCTTGCTCCTGTGGAGAAGTGTATGTGGGGGAAACAGGACGCTCAATATCAAGTAGACTTAAGGAACATGAACGATGCATTAAAAAAAAACAAATTGTTCAATCTGCTGTAGCTGAACACCAGCATAACACTGGACATTTCATAAATGTAAAGGAAACAAGGTTCTAGCGTCGGTTCCAGGTTTTTATAAACGAAAAATTAGAGGATCTATTGAAATATTTAAACATACAAAAAATTTCAATAGAGACACGGGTTACGGGCTAAATCACACGTGAAAACCGATCTTAACACAGCGTCACGGTTCGGCGTTGTTCCGCAGATATTTCCCAGATATTAAATTTCCAAATGGGTTTCAATTTAAGGTGGCGAAACAAAATGGCGGCTAACTAAAATTTTTAAAGAATCTTGTTCAATTGATTTTGCAGAAAAATTAGATGTGAAAATGGCATAAACTGGTACGAATTCGATTTGACGTAGCAAACTGGCGGTATGTGTCAATGTTAACTTATTAAATTTATTTTATTATGCCCAAAAGTCGTGTGGCATAGGTAGAGAGAAAATGGTAAAATATTGGTAGGAATCCAGTATGATAGAACAAACAAAAATGAAAAGACAGTATGTGTAACACATATATACTGTGACTATGTACTGAACTAAATTGGGTCACACTTCACTATTCCTAACAAACGAAAAAAAATCATAACGCGGGAAGTTCAGGGGTAAAGAAATTTACCAATTTTTTTTCTAAGGTGGTCAGAGAATTAGCAAATTTACAAAAAGTAAACCAAACAAAGCAGCGCTACTTTGAATCAAAGTCATGTGAGAACATTGTTTTTGGGTGAATTAATGGGTTTTTTAATTATTGGTAATAATTTTTGTGACAGCTCTTGGGCATTATGGTGTGTAAGTACGAAGTGTGAAAAAATTTGGTGTGTTTAATCGCTAACGTCTCGTTTCGTAGGTAAATCCAAATGTTATTTTTTTGTATTAGGTGGAGTACGCAGTATGAGATTTTAAGAATTAACAGGACTTGAAATTGTTATTTTATCGCTGTTTCGGCAACAAAATTACATACCTGCACTTTTTTCCCTAAGTTACGTATTCAAATACTCCAATGCGGAACGTTGTGTTGTAGTTAGAACAAAGTAAACAAAAATAAACAATCTTAGGTATACGTTTTAACGCAAAAATTAGGTATGATATTAAATATGCCCGCCCGATGATAGATTTTGAATGGCAGTTAAACAATTATTAAACAAATGGATTAAAATATATTACTAATATTACCCTCTTGGCTATTGACATATTATTATGTCAATGACAAGAAGAAAAAAAGTCTGTCACTATAACTTTACAGCGTTGCCTTTTGTGGGGCCCGACAAGGAGAATTTTCTCTGTCACACTTATTTGCAGTAAGCCTTTATTTAATTTAAATATGGCATAAAAAAACATATCCGATTTATGAATGAAACAGCATAACCTGTTGGGTCTCCGTGTTATTATGTTTATGCGATTACTTTATTGCAACAACCAAAAAATAAAAATTGTATTTGTAAATTCTCAGACTAACTGAATTTTTACGCTATTTATATACGCTGTAGAATAGAATTCTTAACATAAGCAAGAGTATGGTTTAAAACATTTTGTTCCCAAACTTTGATTTAAAATAACTGTGAAGCGCAAATCTTTATATCCCTTCTCATTACGAAAACATTTACCTTAATTATCCAAATCCAAACCAAAGGAGTTTAGTAAGACGTTTCCTTTTAATAATAATTACCCAGCTAAACTTAAACAATTCATGACTAAGAAATCATGGTTCTTGGGATTAGACCGTACCAAAATGGAATTACCATAAGACGTTTCGCCTTCGATTGCACCTTCAGGTACCTTTATTCCACGAAATCTGAACACTGGATGAGCTGGGAGAGATTTCTGTCTATAACATTTTCGGAGATCACAAGCATTGTCCAATCTTCTTATGTGTATTAATCATTGTACGTATGTTGGACTGCTGAAGTAATCATTCTATTTTGTCTATAGTGCCATGTATGTAGGGAAGAACAACACTACCTAACGGTGGCTCCTTATCATTCTCCTTTCGCGGAGTTGGATTACTATATCAACATGGTTTTTTTGCCCAATAGATCAACATTTACTAATTTGTTTACCTTTTCATAATTTATCTATAATTCTTTAAATAATAAAACACAAGTTGATGTAATTTATACTGATATGGAAAAGGCGTCTGATAGGGTGTCACATAGTGTTGTAATTGATTCCTTGAAAAAAATGAATGTAACACCAAATTTAGTTGATTTAATCCAGTCATATTTAAGTAACAGAAAGCAATACATTGAGATAAAAGGCGCCAAATCTAACATATATATTAGTACTTCCGGGTTCCCCAAGGACCTAAGCTAGGACATCTATTATTCCTAATAGCAATTAATTATATATGAAAAGTTGTTAAACATTCTAATAAGTTACTGTTTGCTGAAGGTCAATAGTTTTAACCTTCATGTAAGAAAATGCTCAGCAATGTCTTTTGCACCTAAAAAGAATATTGTGAGCAAAGAGTATTTTATTGGTGAGGTGGCCCTTGAGCAAACCTCTACTTAAAAAGATTTGGGATTTTTACACTCGCCGACAAAAAAAAATGTTTCTTGTAACACAAATTAGAATAGCATAATCTAATAGAATGGACCTATCCAAATACGAAAATGACAAATAGAAAGTTGTAGCACGTAGGGTTTTCTTGTTAGAGTAGTAGAACCATATCGAATGTTACGATACTTAATATGTATAGAAAAAATGATTTCAGAAAATTCTTAATCCTGTTTATTGATTATGTTTACAGTTTTTGCCTATTAAACATACCATACATCTAAGAAAAAAGCGAACGAGAAAAATATTAACTAAAACACTAATTAAACTTTATTTTTTCTGTTTATGAGGTGGCCTATCTTCTCTCTTCAAAAACCAACAGTAGTCACCCAGCATGGCTGGATCCCATCGTCCTTGGTACCGAATTTCCATTGTTCTGATATCTTGGTGAAACCTTTCACCCTGCTCGTCATTAACAGCTCCCAAATTTTTAGGAAAAAATGACAGATGGGAATGGAGGAAGTGAATTTTTAATGACATTCTGACACCAAGCACTTTATAGGAATCTAGGAGTTCATTAACTAATTGTTCATAATTTTTTTTCATATTGTTGGCTAAAAATCCTCTTACTACATTAACATATGAATTCCATGCTCTGAGTTCCTGCCTGGTAAGCTTTTCCGTAAAACTGACATCGTCCAGCAATTTTCTGATTTGTGGCCCAATAAAAATGCCTTCTTTTAATTTGGCATCACTTAACTGGGGAAAGACTTAGGAATTTAAATCCATCACCATCTTTATTCAAAGTCTTCACAAAGTTGTTCATCAGCCTGACTTTAATGTGAAGAGGAGGCAAAAGGACATTTTTGGGACCAACAAGAGGTATAAATTTAACATTTTGAGATCCCGGTCGAAATTCGCTTGTTTCTGGCCAAATTTTTGTTACATAATGCTGATTTATTGCACGACTGTCCCATAAACAAAGAAAACAGCAATATTTTGTAAATCCCCCCTGAAGTCCCACTAAAATCGCTGTAACTTCTGCCCCCCACACATCTGCCATTTATGCTTATTTTAGTTTATCCAAAATCGTGCGCATATTTTCATAATTTTCTTTCATTGCAACTGAATGGGCAACTGGTATAGAGTGTTTTAAATTTTCATTATGCAATAACACGACTTTTAAGCTATATTTAGATGAGTCTATGAATAAGCGCCACTTATGGGGAGAATGTTCAATATCAAGTTCCTGCATTAAACGGTCTATATCAGTAGACGCGCAAATTTTCCATACTGTAGAATTCAGAAAACATGGCATTTTTTTTTCTGAAATTCGTTTCTTTGGCCAATAGGTTCCATTCCTTAAGACGGGAACCTAGAAGTTCTGACAGTTGCTTGGATAACCCCAAATCACGTACTAAATCATTTAATTCACCGGAACTGGGACCTGTGGTAAAAGTGGGATTGGTACACTGTTCTTCTGAGCTGCCTGATGATGCGTTATCTCCATTATCTCCCAAATCAATAGCTTGCCAATTTAAAGGCACAATCGGCACTGGCAAATTTGCGTTATGAGGAACAGGTCGTATGACAGATCCCATCGTCCTTGGTACCGAATTTCCATTGTTCTGATATCTTGGTGAAACCTTTCACCCTGCTCGTCATTAACAGCTCTCAAATTTTTAGGAAAAAATGACAGATGGGAATGGAGGAAGTGAATTTTTAATGACATTCTGACACCAAGCACTTTATAGGCATCTAAGAGTTCATTAAATAATTGTTCATAATTTTCTTTCTTTCTTCTGGATATTCTTTATTGTGCTTTTCCTTTTTGGAATAACCTTCAGTCTTCAGGCAAAAATAACCATCGTTAGAATGATTGGTGGGTTCTCGCCATACCACTGGAACTGCAAAAGGCATACTTTTTCTCTTTCCCTTCATCCACTGCACCAATGATATACTACAACTAACCCAGCTCACATGGGGAGCCCACCCCTTATCTTGATCCCCAATTAACAAACCAAAATATTTAAAGTAGGTTTATTTTACATTTTAGGAAGATGGTTTAGCTTGTGATTTCACCAGAAGTTCTCCACAAATATAACAAAATTTGTCAGGAGAAATTGTGCAACTTCGGTGCGTTTGACTCAACATTCTCGTCTTCACATGCACTTGCTTATCGATACACAGAGAACAACTCAATTCGAAACTCAACAGAAGAGTGATGTTTAACGTTTATTTTATGTCTAATGTTCTAAACAACCCAGTCTAGGTAATTTTTCCGTTGTAAAATGGACCCATTTTAGCCGCCACACAATAAAATTGTTTAACTGCCAATATAAAAGGTTCTAATTAGGCTATTAAAAAATGGTACGTATTAGGGCTTTCCGAATATTTTTTTTATTATTGGTATTTCCATTGTGAAAATAATCAGCTGGTCTGTGTTGTCGGCAAGTGTTATTGGTGATAATTTTTGTGACAGCTCTTGGGCATTATGGTGTGTAAGTACGAAGCGAACGCTAACGTCTCGTTTCGTAGGTAAATCCAAATGTTATTTTTTTTGTATTAATTGTACGCAGAACGAGATTTTAAGAATTAACAGGACTTGAAATTGTTATTTTATCGCTGTTTTGGCAACAAAATTACATACCTGCACTTTTTTCACCAAGCTACATATTCAAATACTCCAATGCGGAACGTTGTTTTGCAGTCAGAACAAAGTAAACAAAAATAAACAATCTTAGGTTTTAATGCAAAAATATGTTAAGTATGTTATAAAATACACACAGTTTTTTTAGTGAATTTTTGAAACACCCTGTAGCATAAACTGCCTGCAGTTTTTAAGCTGTATATTGGTAACTTTGAAGCCTGATTCTTTAAAAACATTTTGATTTTTGGAAGATCAACGTATCTTTCTTTTTAAAGAAAATACAGCAATATTAGTATGGTGATGGTGACGTATGGTGATGATGGCCGAGTTATTAAACATTCTAATAACTTACTGTTTGCTGATGACTTTAAATTGTTTATAGAGACCATGACTGTGATTGTTTACAGGAGGATATAAGTAGTATAGTTAACTGGTGCAAGGCCAATAGTTTTAACCTTAATGTAAGAAAATGCCCAGTAATGTTTTTTGCACCTAAAAAAAATATTGTTAGCAAAAAGTATTTTATTGACGAGGTGGCCCTTGAGCAAACTTCTACTCAAAAAGATTTGGGATTGTTATTAGACACTAATTTAAACTTTTCAGAACACATCGTGAATAAAATTAATGAATCCCATCAAATCATGGGTTTCATCATCAGATCTAAGAACGGTTTTAAGGTTGACGTTTGTTTAAGGTTGTTTGTCTTTTATTACCTGGATTAGAATATGCAAGTTTGATTTGGTCACCGCAGTAAGATGTGTGGTGTGGAGTAAAAGTATTGAGAGAGTACAGAGAAAATTTTTAAATTATATGTTTTTTTTTAATTTGGTTACTATCCGAAACAAGGTTATAAACACTTTAATCTGTTAAATATTTTTGGAAGGCTGTCCCTTGAAAATAGATGAATAAAAACATGCCTCTTGTATGTGTTCAAGATCTTAACTAATAGAATAGACTGTCCGGATATTCTCTCGCAGCTGCCATTTTTGATAAACAGATCTAGCACAAGACAGACAAAGACATTTTATGTGGACTTTCGTAGAATAAATGTTTATAAAAACTCACCAGTAGATAAAATGTGCATAGACAACATTGGTGTTAGTAAATTTATTGACCTTATAAATAAATATAAATATATATTTTAAATGAATGCGTAATATTTTCAATGCAATAACAATTTCCTCTCACAGCTTCGGCTAGTTTTGATTTTTCCGATATTAGAGATTCTTGATCAGAAATTAAAATGGTTCCAAATTCTAATGAGATACTAAGCGATTTCTTTTGTACTTGATGAAGATGAAAATTTGCATTTAATGTACCGTTTTCCTTCCTTTGAACAAATACATCTAGAAAAGAATCGTTCCTTTACATTAATTTCCATTGTGAATTTAATATTATAATGTTGTTAAGGTGGTCTAGAAACATGAGAAGATTTTCCTGACCATGAGGCCAATTAACAAAATAATCATATACATGTCTGACCAGCGCCGTAACTAGGGCGTGGCGAGGGCGGCATTTGCCGCGGGCGCGAAATTTTGGGGGGCGCCAAATCCTTCGATAGAAAAAAGGCTTTTCACAATAAAAAAAAATAAAAGAACAAGATTTATTTAGACAATAATTATAATTATTTTAATAAAGGAAAAAATATAGGTGTAGTTTTAAATTACTGTTTAAAAAAACAGCACTATCAATCAGTCCATATTTTTTACAGAAAAACTTTTCTTTTAACTTTTGTCTGTAAATACTTACATTTTTCTATCCTACCAAATTTTGACACGATGCGAGTTATGACAATACATTTTAATTACGGAGTACTGTTCTTTGTTTTTTGCGGCAAGTGCATCATTCATCATTACTGCGACTGTGCAAGAAGTGTTGTGACTGTATTACAGGTAAATTCATATTATTTTAAGAGTGCATTATTTACTAATTATATTGAGACTGTTCAGGGCCAATAATAATTGTATTTAGAGTTTTTTTCTTTCTACAAATATCGTTCAAATTTTATTTTAGGTTGTGTGGTTATGTTTCCGTATTTCATAGAAGAGGTGGGTGAGAACCAAATAAGCATTTCTCATTTCCTTATCTTTTTAAAATAAAAGTCTCTTAATAAACATTAAATTATATTCGCTCTAGGCAAAACTTGGCATACTTCCGTGTGTAAAAGGCTCAGAAAAATAATTTACTATATTTATTTATTTTTGTATTTTTTTTTCAAAATACGTTTCTATGGTTAAGTAACATCCTGTATTTTTTTAGAGCTTAAAAGAAGAAAATGCCACCCAAAAAACCATCTGGGGCTGAATATAAAAAATTGCGGCAGTTGAAAACAGATGAAGTTAAAAAGATCGTGACTCCAATACAAAACTTTTTTTCTGTAATAACTAGGCCCAGGTCCAATAGTGTTAATGATAATTCAATAACAGAATCAGTTACTTCTCCGTCCTCTTCTTGTGAGAGCAATTCCAATGTAGACCGGGAATCCGAAGAAAAAGATGATTTAATTATTAGCAATAATAATAAGCCATTAAATTCAGTAGAAAGTTTAAGTTGTGCAGAAGTAACTCTTGATTTGAATGATCCCCAGACTTGGACAAAAGAAAACTTGAGAGTTTGTGTAGAACGCGGACCAGACCCGGGAGATGACATGAATGTATATCCAGTTGTAAATAATAGGCAGTTTGACAAAAAATGGTTTCATAAAGTTCTGGTGAATGGAGAGACAATACAAAGATCCTGGCTGATTTATTGCAGGAAAAATAATTCCTTATATTGCTTTCCTTGTAAACTTTTTGACCGAAAGGTATTTGGTGTTTTTTGCGAAACCGGTTTTTCAGACTGGAAACATTTAAATCCTGCTATTCCTCGGCATGAAAATTCACTATCTCACAAAGAGAACTACTTGAAATGGAAGGAATTCGATAGAGGTATTAGGATGAGCGCATTAATCGAAGATAAAACTGAAAAATTACTTTTGACAGAAAAACAAAAATGGCGCCATATTCTTAGTGTCATATTGAACGCCATTTTACATTGCATTAAAAACAATGATGCATTGAGGGGATCATCAGAAATTATTGGACATCCAAATTGTGGTAAATTTTTAAATACAATTGAACTTATAAGTCATTACGATCCCACAATTGCAAGTCACATTAAATCTCATAACAAAAACCAAATATCATATTTTTCGCCTATGATTCAAAATTAATTTATACATTTGATTGGACAGAAAGTAAGAAAAACAATTATTTCGAATATAGTCGAATCAAAATATTATTGTTTAATGTTGGATTGCACACCAGACACATCCCACCAGGAGCAAATGTCACAAATTATTAGATATGTCCGATGCAGCCAAACCAAATGTTCCATAGAAGAGAGCTTCATCGATTTTATAAAGGTTACGGGCAAAACTGGAGATGCAATGGCAAATCAAATTACTTCAAAACTGGTTGATGACGGACTTAATATTGACAACATCAGGGGTCAAGCTTACGACAACGGTGCCAGTATGGCGGGAAAATATAACGGCGTTCAAGCAAAAATATTAAATTTAAATAAGTTTGCCCGGTTTGTCCCATGCTCTGCCCATAGTTTAAATTTAGTAGCTTATCATGCAGCTAAATGTTCCCCAGAAATAATAACTTTTTTTGGGACTGTTCAAAATTTGTTTAATTTTTTTGTAAGGTCAACAACTCGCTGGGAAATTTTAGTTTCCACCTTAAAAACTAGGCTTAAGGGTCACAGCGATACCCGGTGGTGTACCCGAAGTGAAGCTATAAAAGCTCTTATATTTAACTTTAAAGTAGTAATTGACTTACTTAATAAAATACAAGTTGGAGGTACTAATTCGAGTTCAGATTCTGATACTGCCGATTCTAAATCATTTTTAAAGTTGCTTTTGGACTATAAATTTGTATGTCTTCTTGTTTTCTGGAACGCAATTTTAAGTAAAATTAATAAAGTTAGTATACTTATGCAGGGAACATCTGTAACGGTATTGGATGGGTCTAATTTAATAAAAGGGCTTGTTGAGGAAATTTAATCCCTTAGAGAGAATTTGCTTGAAAATGTCCTGCAAAAAGCTAATCAAATTTCTGAGTCCGTAGATATGGAACCAGAATTTGCAATTAAAAGAAAGAGAAAAGTAAAAAAAATGGTAGACGAGTCTTGCTCTGACGAAGCAAGCAATTTAAGTGAAATTAACAAATTTAAAATCTTATGCTTGCAAATTGTTGATGTCATTCTAACTAACCTAAATTCACGGTTTTGTGCTCTTCAGAGCGTTGCAGATGATTTTAATTTTTTAACTGGTAAATCACTTAAGATGTTTTCTGCAGATGACATGAAACGACATGCTGCTGATTTGGCTCTAAAATATGACCAAGATTTAGATGCATTTGAATTTGTTAATGAAATTGATAGTTTTAGGTTTCAAGCATCTTCTCATATTGAAGACTTACAATCTTTAAGCCATTTAGAAATTTTAAATTTTATTAGAAAAAACGAGTGGGAATCTGTATATCCAAATATTGATATCGCTCTTAGAGTGTTTCTTACCTTGCCAGTCACAACAGCTTCATGTGAAAGATCATTTAGTGAATTGAAACTAATAAAAAATTATTTAAGATCATCGATTGGGCAGGACAGGCTCACTAATATGGCCATTTTGAGCATAGAAAGAAAATTATCTTTTTCTATTGATTTTAATGAAGTCATTGATGAGTTTGCGGCTTCAAAAGCGAGAAAAGTTCAAATTTAGTTTGTTTTTTTATACCCAAAGTTTAGCTTTAATTTCTGTTTTTTTTTTTGTTATTTTACCTAGTTATTCGCTTATTTTGTTATTTTGTATTTTAGTTGGTGTAATATTATCTCGTAACATCAGAGTTGTTTTTTTTTGTATTTCATGTTATATTTTATTTTAATGCCAAATTTAGCCTTTTTGTACCTGAGTACCTGTAAAAACAAAAAAATTATAATAATAAAAATTATTTGCTGTTTTCATCTGGTTATAAAATGTATATAATAGGGGCGCCGCCCTAACACAGGCCGCGGGCGCAAAATTCCTAGTTCCGGCACTGTGTCTGACCCAGTGTTTTGGTTTTAGGAATCCAGTGTTAAAGCAATATCCTCAAGGGTCGTTCGATGTTAAAATTCATGATTCATGATCTGCATTAATATATGAGAAATATTAGTTTTTCCTTCGCGATATTGATGGTTGACCAATGCTGAATACGCTTTTAAGTTTTGAAAAAACAGCATCCTTCAAGTGGTCTGCACTGCAATCAAACGTATTACATTACTATAATCATTATTTACCTTACTGGTGCATTTCTAAAAGAACCCTTGACATTATGATAAATTGTAAGATAATCTACTATGCTAAATTCAACCTTCATTGAAAATACTTAATGATAATGATGGTAACAATAAAAATAATAATAGGGACGGCTCACTTAGACCGTTATGGTTCTGCCTCTCGACGAACGCACTATCGCTTCGCAACCAAGACCAACAATAATACCGAAGTTACAAAATTAAATTATGTGTTATTAATCCTCAGGTTGTTGTTGAATTGATTATTTCCTTCCCATCCACTTTGATCAATCACTGACAAGAATTCGTATGTGATATTTAATTTTCAAGTAGAAAAATTACCTGACAACTCAAAATATCATTTAAGTCTAAGACAAGGTAAATTAAAATGAGTATGAAATAATTATTTATATTTTTACTTCCTTCGTAAAAGAGAAGTATTGTAATCGTGAAAGAATCACCCTCCGAGATTTTTTCAGATCTTTACGTTTTATCCAATATGGCGACACAAAATGGTGGCCTAGTGAAATGTTAAAAAAATTATTATTAAAAAACTACTCATGCAATTTATCTCAAATTTTGCACAAATATCAACTATTATATTGAAATCCACGGGTAATATTTTGGTACGAATCTAAGATGGTGGAACAAAATGGCGGCTTAATAAAATATTTAAAAATTCAGCCTGAAAAACTACTTAATGGATTGATTTCAAAATGTTTGCCATAACTAATTATAGCATAGGGGTCAACTAGTAAAATTGCGGTACTAATTCAAGATGGCCGAACAAAATGGAATCCAGATAAAATGTTTGTAATCGTGAACAAATCAGAGGCTTACATAACTTCACGTTTTAGCGTCCCTACATGGCAAAAAATATGCTTTATCAATTCCGTCCGTCCGTCTGTTGGTCTGCCTGTCTGTTTGTCAGTTCTCGGCATAGCTCAGAGACAATTGGGTAAGAACAATTGACTTCAAATTTTGAAAATTGAAAAAAATCATTATTTAAAAACTATTTATTTGAAATTTTGCACAAAATCAAAGTATTATGTCAGAATCATCTGGTAAAATTTTGGTACGATTCCTAGATGACGGAACCCTCTTCATTGGACGAAGCAGTGGCGGCTATTCAGGTGAAGTAGGTGAAGTGCTACTTCACCAGAAAAAAATAAACAAGCAAACATCTAACTATATTTATTATATATCTCTTAAAATTTAAGTTTTTACCTTCATTTATTCACCTAACTGGCAAAAAATAAACTGTACAGGGTGTCCGGATTTGGTTGCAAAAGCAGGGTATTTCGCTTATTTTTAAAGATAGAACCTTGCGGTTTTCACGAACCTGAGCTAATTTTTTGTGAAACTCATGAAGCCGTAAACAAAATTTTCATAGCCTTCTTCGTTTATGAGATACAGAGCGAAACAGAAAATTTTGCATTTTGGGACCCCCCTCGTATCTCAGTTATCCTTTAACTTAACGCAAAGGGAAAAATTGCTGCTTATGCAGTTTTTTACGCTGGATGTAGTGGCGTATTCATGTTTTTCATTTGAGTTGTTATTTTTTAGATATGACCCAAAGTTGTGTTTTTTAAAATGGGACACCCTGTATATTTGTCCAGAAATTGATTTGTCCTTTTAAAAGCTTTTCAAAAATATATAATAGTATGGGTCTATTGTAATAAACAACAACAAAAATCCTAATTTTTATAATTATCATGCCAAATTTTGCAGTAGGCCATGCAAAACAATGCTGCCTTTTATTTAAAGTCGTTAACAATATCTACATCCTAACAATAAATCCAAATAAATATGTAATTAAATCTATTTATCAAAATATGTATTGATAATTTCGCACCAAAAAAGTACCACCTACCTAGATTTATGTAACACAAGAACAAAACAGTAATAAATTATTATGTAACAAGCCTTTCAGCAAAAATCAACTGTCGTATAGGAACTACAGTAACCAAGGAAATCAAAAGAACTGTTCAAACTGATTTCCATTTTGTTCTATGCATGCTTTGCACAATTTTCGTATTCGTTTTAGGGAATTAAGCAAAATAACGGGATGATTTTGTAAATAGCGAAATTTTTCTCTTATTGCATTTCCTAAATCTTGGACATTATCATAGTGGTCTTTGTAAATTCTATTTTCCAAATATCCCCATAGAAAGAAATCTGAAATCGACATTCCAGAATTGTGTGCAGGAGCACTGTCCTGTTGAAAATAAATTTCGTTAATTTGCGCTAGAGGAACATCGTCAAGTAATTCAGGTATAGCTGCCTCTAAAATTTCTATATAGCGATTGGCTGTTAGATTTCCCTCAAATATATAAAATTTTACAGGGTGAGTGCGCCAGTAAGCCGGCCACCACCAAAAGTCGGCCAAAAATTATTTAATTTCATTATAATTTGAACTTCCCGTAAATTTTTTACAGCTTTCTGTATTGGCGGCAATCTGTCATATTTTTAAAAGGTGATTAACAATACTTCTTTCCCCAATTGTCAAATCTTCTTTAGTAATTCCCGCGTAAAAATGACGTGTCAAACAGTGATTGCTTTGTGTTAGGTTTTCAGTTGTTAGAAACATCTAGAACACAAACTTTGAAGGTGAGTTAAAATTTATTTATAAGTGATTTGTGCGTTTTAGCTTTAAATGTTAGTTGAAAATACTTTAAAATATCATATAAGTTTCGAAGAATCGTTAAATTATAAATTTTTAGGTTAAAAATATCATGGCCGGTTACTGGCATATGGAAATTGTGCTTTATCCAGTGGTCGGCCACTGCGGCCGACTACTGGGACATTTTCTCAATTTTCTTTTTGTCTTTATTAAATTCATCTTAAAATGTATATGTGTGTCTTTGTCATTACCATATAGTTCAAAATTACCTGATTATTTGCGCCAGTAGACGGCCGTATGTACAGTCGATCAGAAAGAAGTTATGATATATTAAAATTACCGGCCGACTACTGGATCATGATTTAAGAACCATTAAAGGCCAGTGGTCGGCCTTTAAGATTTTTCGTGTCTCTCAGCACCGTTTTTGGACTAAAAATTTGTATTTCTTTGATTCAGATAATGCCAAACCAGAAAAAACGAAAGTTTCATCAATACTCTGAAAATGATATGCAAAACGCTTTTGAAGCAGTCAAAAATGGTACTAAAATAAGGCAAGCATGCCGAAATTACGGCATACCTCGTGCAACCTTACAGGACCGGCTTCAGGGACGAGTTGCCATTAAAGCAAGACAAATGGGTCCGGATCCCTATTTAAGTTTGAACAATGAAAAAAGAATTGTTGATTGGCTAATACAGCTAGCCAAATGTGGTTTTCCAATCAAGAAACACGAATTACTGTCAACAGTGCAAAAGATTGTACTTGATGAAAATATTAAAACTCCGTTCAAAAATGGCAGACCGGGTCAAAAGTGGTATTCGTCTTTTATGCGTAGACATCAGTACTTTCAGTACGCACACCTGAATCAATAGATAAGTCGCGAGCCAAACTGACAGAAGAATTCATTAAATCCTGGTTTAGGGAACTTGAGGCATTTTTAGAGAGCATTGGCGCTAGTGACATTCTTAAATGCCCATCAAGAATGTTTAATGCCGACGAAAGCGGTTTTAGCCTGTGTCCTAAATCAGGAAAGGTGATAGGTCCCAGAGGATACAAAAACTTGTTGGAAATTAAAAAGGGAATGGAAAAAGAGAACATTACTGTTCTTATAACATTTTCGGCGGATAGAAAGTTGTGCCCACCGTGCATTGTGTACCCTTACGTCAGACCGCCAAAAGCTATTGCTGAGAGTATGCCTTTAAATTGGATATTAGGGAAGTCAGACAGCGGGTGGATGAGGTCGGATGTTTTCTATGAGTATGTAGCGAATGGCCTAAACAAGTGGATTTTGAGCAACAATATTGAAAAACCTGTCTTGTTTTTTGTTGATGGACACCGTTCGCACATGTCAATTGACCTAAGTCAGTTTTGCCACGACAATGGTATAATCCTATACGCATTACCGCCCAACGCGACTCACCTTATGCAGCCTGCTGATGTAGCTGTCTTCAAACCTTTGAAAGTATATTGGCAGCAAGCAGTAAGAACTTGGCAGAATGAAAATCTTGAAAAAACTCTTACAAAAGTGGACTTTGCGCCAGTTTTCAAAGAGGCCCTATTTAATCCCAAAATTCCAGAACATATAACGAAAGGGTTTAAACGATGTGGATTATTCCCCTACGACCCCCAGGCAGTAGATTATTCTAAATGCGTGCAAAATGCCCTGGAAGAAAACAATCAAATGGAAGTTCAGACAAAAGAGCAGGAGGAAGAATTGTCATTTTCGGACTTTCAGAGTACTCGCAAAGTTTTGAATAGCTTAAAGTTAAATCTCGTAGAAAAAGTTGGTGAAGTGGATTGGATTTTAAAAGAGCTCCAAACATTTGAGGAAAACAAGTTTGGTGTCCAAGAAGTAACTGTTGTTGGCGAAGACTTAAATGACATACCAGAAATTACTACCATTTGTGAATATAAAGTCGACACTGATGGATCGCTCTCTTTAATCAACATAAAGGAAAGTAAACCTATAATGGAAGAAAATCCAGATGTAGATGAGATCAAGGTTAAAATTTTGGGAGTTGATACTATACATCCCAGCAAAAAAAATACAACGGAAGATGACCCTAGACTTTGCAGCAGAGAAAATATTGAAGACAACCTAGGTGACACTAAACAGTCCAGCACAGAAAATATTAAAGGCAACCTAGGTGGCACTATACATTCCAGCACAGAAAATATTCAAAACAACCTAGAAGATAGTTTTCATTCCAGCACAAACAATACTAAAGGCAATCTAGGAATTCAAAATAAAACAGAATTTGAAGTGCTTAAGCAGGATACAAACGACGTTATTACAGAACTAGACAAAGACATGAAAGATGCTAATTCAAAGAATGGACAATTGACAGACGACAAGATCTTACCCGTTAAGATTGATTATTTTAAGGAACATCTAAAATACCCTAAACCCCTGCCCAAGTCTAAAAGGGTCACATCAGGACCTTCAACAAGTGCCATATCAGCAGAGGCATGGCGGAATTATTATATTGAGAAGGAGAATGAAAAGGAGAAAATAGAACTTGCAAAGAAAAGAAGAAGAGAGCTTTCTGAAAAACGGAAGAATGAAAAAACTTTGAAAAACAAGAAAAAACAAAAAACCAAAGAAAAAGCTGAATCGTCTGCAGAACTTGTTAGAAAAAAGCAAAAGTGCGGTTTTTGTGATGACGAATTGGACAGTGATGCGGAAGAAGAGGGAGAGAAAAATATTGGGTGTGATCAATGTCCAAGGTGGTTTCACCTTAACTGTACTCAGTTATTAGGTCAGGCATATGACGATGTAAAAGAGCAAGATTTTTACTGCTTTATTTGCTGTGATGATTCAGAACTATAGTATTTTTTAGTACTTATATCTAATATATTTATTTATGTACCTGATGCGTGCCAAATGTTGTCATTTGAAAAAAATATGTACCTATGTATTTTAAGTTTAATGTTTTATTTGTTGTGATGATTCTCAACTAGATGTATGTAGTATTTTAAGTAGCTATATTTACTTGTTTATGTTTTCGTAAGTAACGTTGTCAGCAGTTCAAAAAACATAACTATTTAATTTTTTTTGCTGTAATGATTTTGAACTAGAACTTTTTAGCTTAACATGTTTATATTTGCTTAAATAGGTACATAATATCAAGAGTCCGTTTTAAAAAAACGTTGATAAAGAATATTTTTTTTTATTTTCTATTGCATGCATGTTTTAAGTACTTTTATTTTACTTTTAGGTAAAACAAAGATGTGTTTAATTTTTTTTGCTATAATGGTTCTCTGCTAAATAATATAGCAAAATTTTTTTTAATATTTTTAAGTATACTTTTATTTTACTTTCAGTTAAAAAAAAACATGTTTTTTGCTGTAATGATTATGAGCTAGGTATACTATTTTAAATAGCTAACTACTTGCGTTTTTATATTACTTTTATGATATTTTCAGTTAAAAAAATCATTTATTTAATTTTTTTTTTGCTGTAATGATTTTCAGCTGCCTAAATATAGTTTTTTAGTACACTATTTACATCTACAATCAAAACAATGCTTAGATACGGGCCTGGTACAAATTTGCTCAATTTACTACGGCCGACAACTGGTGTAGCAATGGCCGACTATGGGAACATAGGCGGCCGACTACTAGAAAAATGTTACTTTTTCAAAAAAAAAATAAAAAGAGAAAACATGTTTAACTTAAAGGTTTCTCTGTCATATTTATTCAACTAAGAATTAAATAAGCTTCACGATGACTAGGATAAAAAATATTCTAAATTAAAACTCTTTGACGATATTCATTCTGTAAGTCGAAGTTGGTCCAAAAAGGCCGACTACTGGCGCATTTACCCTACGTGTTCCTAATATGAAGCAGGACACATTTAGACCAAACCTGCCCTGCTGTCTTCTGGGAAATATTTGGTGTTGATTTTCCTGGGACCAGAATCTACTATTGTCCCTATTGAGTATACCAGAATTACTGAAATGTGCTTCGTCTGACCATATAACCTTCCTTTCAAAATCTCTAACCATATCCCATCTTTCTCGAAACCAATTGCAGAAGACTACCCGACGCTCTGTATCCCCTGGCTGTAAGTGTGCACGAGCCTAAATTTGTATGGGTGGTATTTGTGCTTTTTTAGAATTTCTTGAACTCTAGTTTTTGGAATCCCTATGCTCTTTTCACTGGCCCTACAAGAGTTTGTAGGCTAAGCTTCTGCATTAGCCAAAACCGTAATTTCCTCAGCCTCCCGATTTTCTTTATTTTATGTTTTCGTACGAGGTTTGATAAATGATCCGTGATTAAGTAAATTCTTTTTTATCCGATAAAAAGTGGATATATTAGGTTGCCTCCTTTCTGGATATCTAAATAAAAATTAAGCAATAGTATTTTAACATACCTTAAAATTAACTATTTACCTGTTAAAATACATCTCAGAAGCCGCTTCAACATTTTCATTACTTAATATAAAACAAGCTAACATATCGTACTTTTCATAATGTTCGAAAGTTTGGTTTTCTTCCATAATAATACAAATATATTTTTACACAATAAATAAATACAAAAAACTAGCGCTATATTTTATATACGCATACAAAATTGGGAAATGTCATTTGCTTCCAAGAAAAACAAAAGAAAACGGCATCGTTTTGCATGGCCTACTGCAAAATTTGGGATGATAATTATAAAAATTAGGATTTTTGTTGATGTTTATTAAAATAGACCCATACTATTATATATTTTTGAGAAGCTTTTAAGAGGACAAATCAATTTCTGGACAAATATACAGGGTGTCCCATTTTAAAAAACACAACTTTGGGTCATATCTAAAAAATAACAACTCAAATGAAAAATATGAATACGCCACTGGATCCAGTGTGAAAAACTGCATAAGCAGCAATTTTTCCCTTTGCGTTAAGTTAAAGGATAACCGAGATACGAAGGGGGGTCCCAAAATGCAAAATTTTCTATTTCGCTCTGTATGTCATAAACAAAGAAGGCTATGAAAATTTTGTTTACGGCTTCATGACTTTCACAAAAAATTAGCTCAGGTTCGTGAAAACCGCAAGGTTCTATCTTTAAAAATAAGGGAGATACCCTGCTTTTGCATCCAAATCCGGACACCCTGCACATCTCGAATAAATATTTTACTTGACCGTTGGAGGCATGTCTTTTTAAAACTTTCAATCGAACTTTATTATAACAACTATAACCGCTTCGACTTTGCTGGAGGTGCTATATTTAGTTTACGATTTTCCTACTCCGTTGCCATGACAACGCGTTCGAGGTGACGTCGAGCACATGAAAGAATAATGTTAACCAGCGCCATACAACGCCCTCGGGGAATTGCTAACGCAGTACACTACACCCACGTGTCGTTCAGTTTGGGGTGGTTGTTTACTTTTATTTTTGCAGATTTCGCTGCAACCGGTTAGTTCCTTTGCAATCTACTTGACTGTTTTGTTATATTTATTTATGGTGTTGTTGCAACTTTATTTGGTGTCGGGTTTATTAATTTACATTATTGATGAATCCGATCACGGATGTGGTTTGCATTTTGTTGGAAACTCCATTTAATCGATGGATTGAGATCAGAGTTTTAATCGTCATCCTGGTTTTCGGCGTACAAATGGTTATGTAGTAGTCAAATATTACAAAAATTGTTTTGCTGGTCTTGTTTACTAGTTTCCAATAAATATTAAGTGTGGAATAAGGAAGGATTTGCAGGTATGTTAAATATATGAAGGTCTCTAAATAATGTGGTTTGCATTTTGTTGAAACTCCATTTAATCGATGGAAGAAACAAGATCAGAGGGATGTATTAAATGTAGGGCAGCGAACGAAAACGCCCGATTAGACTATTTATGTGCTTGGTAACTGACGCAGGTTTGTATCTTGCAAAACAAGAGTTAGTCTTTCGCGGCCAATGATGAGAGCAGCAAGTCAATAAACAGGGCGAATTTTAAAAAGCTTTTAGGTTTATTAATATCGAGAAGTTCCCAAGAACAAAAAGATCATCACGAAAAAATTAAAAATGTTTTTACTGGTGACTCGAAAACTATTCAAAACGAAATAATTCTGATTATTTAAATGATCATGAAAAAAACGAAATAATGAACACACAGTTTTTTTTTCTGTGAAAGTGGATGACACCACTGATATTACGGAAACCTCCCAGTGCTATGCTAATGTCAGCTCCGATAGAACGTCGGAGAATTTATATTATCTATTGGATCAAATTTTGGACCAATTTGACTATAAACATCAATTAATAGGGCAATGTTACGATAGCGCAAGTGTGATGTCTGGCCATCTAAATGGCCTCCAAAAAAAAAAAAAGCGTCGCAGGCTGTATTTGTCCATTGTCTTGAGCATCGTCTTAACCTTATGATGCAGGAAAGTTTAAAAATATTTCTAAACGTCGAATTTTTTTTACAAGTCTTAATGGTGTTCCCTCATTTTTTCATCACTCAGCCAAACGAACGTATGCTCTTACATCTGCATCTACGAGGCGTATACCAACAATTACAAAAACTCGTTGGTCTTTAAATTCGAAGTTAGTAAATGTGATTGTTCAAGACTGGAATAAATTAAAAGAGGTCTTTGAATTTATTACAAACAGTGACAAATCTGATGAAATATCAATCCGGCTTGCGAGAGGATTTTTAGGTGAGATGAACGATTTTGAATTCACGTTTCTGGCATTAGTGTTTAATGACATTTTTTCAATCACGAACATACTATTTGCGTTCTTCAAAAAAAATCGCTTGACATTCATTTTTTCATATCCAATATAAAACGCTGTCGTGAGGCGCTCTGTAAAAAAAGAAATGAACATTTTTTAATACCATGTTTGATAAAGCAAATTCTATTACACAAATTAATCATTACAAACGTGAGCTTGCTAGGCTTTCACCTGAAGAACTTAGGGCTAAGTATAGAACCCTTTTTTATGAAATATTGGACCATATTTTAACGGAAATGACACTAGATCTCAAGACTGTGAAAACCTTACAATTTTATGTTTGGCAGATTCTGCTAAATTTTCCGACTGGAACGTTTGAAAATTTGTTACAGTTATATGGGGAAATATTTTCAAAAAGTCAACGATTAAAAAATGAGCTTGGTCTTATTTTTCCCGATGACAGTAATTGGAATATGTCGCTGTATGAGCAAGTGAAAAAAATTAATGAAAATAAAGATATTTTAACCAAAGCATATAAAGTGTTTCCCTTATTTTGACAATACCGTCGACAAGTGCTTCAGTGGAAAGAAGTTTTTCTTGCCTCAAACGTGTAAAAACTTATTTAAGAAATACAATATCTCAAGAAAGACTTACTTCTCTAGGCAGTATGGCAATTCAAAGGGAATTTCTAGAGGAGATTAGGGCAGCTCATCTATTTTATGAGGATGTTATAAATAAATTTGCTGCTATGAAGGATAGGAGAATTGACTTAGTATACAAAATTTAGGTAAGTCGTAAAAAAATATTCTACCCCTTGCACATGTAAAAAAAATTCTGGAAAAAAAAATATTGCGATATTCTCTTGCTTCATTTGCACTTCACAAAGTAAGCTGATCATTGGTTCTCCAAGTATTTCTAATAGGCCACACTAAATACTATACAGGGTGTTTGGTACATCGATAGAAAGTTTTAAAGGGGTGAAAGAGGAGGTCATTTGGAGTCATTTGGACCAAATATGTCTATATACAAAGTCGTACCGATTTCGAGATATAGGCCTTTTTTGATATTTTTATTTATTAAGGTAATTTCGGCAAATAAAAAATATTTTTGACCCTGTCAATGATTTTATTTGTTGCAACAAATTTTTTTCATACGGTTTAATATGTATTTATTAAAAAAAAAATATGAACACGTTTTTTGAAGTCCCCAAAAAAACAGCACAGTCCAATGAAAATGATTTTATGCAATGCACTGGAATTAAGTATCATCTTTGAATGCCATTTTCTCGCAAACTGCTCAATAAAAAAAAATTCAAATATGCCTATAAATTACGCAATTTTATACCCTCTTCGGAGATACTATCAGGTTATGATCAATAATTATAATTATCACTACAAATTTAACGGTTACACTTAATTTAAGTAGAATAATTTACAGATTTATTATCCGATTTTATAATTATGTATTTTCTTAAATATTAAAGACACAACTTGGAAAGTTTAATTATTTTTGATTTTGCAATTATGTAATGAAGTACTAGAATGATAAAATAATGTACTTAGAGAAATCATTTAATTTTCATCATTAAAAATGGTTGACCATAAACGTATTGTTTTTATTTTAATACCTTGGAATTAAAGGAATTTAAACATTAAAAAATATCATGTCAACAAAATATCCGTCGCTTGGCCTAAATAATAATTCAATAAATACCTAAATCCACTATCGCTATTTTGATGGTTTTTATCAATTCTTTAGAATATACAATAATTATTACTTTAACAATGCACTATCGGATTTCAGTTTTTAGTCGAATGGGTCCTGGCATATTTTTAGGCCAGTAGTGCGTTTAGCATTGGGCTTGCAATATTTGCCTTGAATACCTTGTGGTCTAATAGTTCGCTTTGATTTCATAGTATTTCAAGTTACAATAATTACAATTTCTAAAGATGGCTGCTTTTTCTAATAGCGAATATGCAGACATTTTGTTTATGTATGGAAGAGCCGATGGCAATGCAGCGGCTGCTCAACGATTATATCGTGATCGATTCCCCGCTAGACGTGTTCCTAATGTGCAAGTTTTTATTAATACCTATCGACGAATTAGTGAAACCGGTAACATTCATCACATAGTAGAACGTGGGCATGTTGAAAGATATCATCCTGAAGTGGAAGAACAAATACTTCAAGCTTTTGAAGCAGATCCTACAACCAGCATCAGAAAAGTAGCTGATGAATTGAATTTGTCTCTATGGAAAGTGTGGTCTGTTCTCAAGACTGAAGGAAAACATCCGTTCCACTATACCCTCGTTCAGGGCCTTGAAGAAGGCGATCCTGTACGACGAATGGCTTTTAGTCGATTTTTATTGAACGCTGATATGGAGGATGGGCTTTTCTTGAAAAGTATTCTGTGGTCAGACGAATCAAAATTTACTCGTGAAGGTATTACAAACTTTCATAACCTTCACTACTGGACTGATGCGGACGAGAACCCGCATATGAAAAAACAAGTTTCTTTCCAACACAAATTTAGTGTAAATGTATGGGCAGCTGTCATTGGTCGAACTTTTATTGGTCCTTATTATCTTCCAGATAATCTAAATGGAGACAACTATTTGGAATTTTTACGCATCGAGTTGCCCAATATCTTGGATGATGTGCCTGTGAATGTACGGGACAGGATAATATTCCAAAACGACGGATGTCCAGCTCATTTTCGATTAACAGTAAGGCAGTTTCTCGATCAAACGTTTCCTAATCGGTGGATAGGAAGAAATGGACCAATTCTGTGGCCTGCAAGGTCCCCAGACTTAACACCTCTGGACTTTCATGTGTGGGGACGCATGAAAGAACTTGTTTACGAGGTCAGCTGAAAGATTAAGGGTAGAGTTGCGATACGCTGTCACTACCACCGAAATAAGAAAGAGAGCTCGAAAGTGTATTCGGAATCAGGGTTGGCATTTTGAAAATGAATAATAATAACAACATATTCGAAGTTTCTCTTTATGATTTAATTTTAGATGTGAAATTAGATAGTAAATCTGACAATTGTTTTACCTAAATAATTGTAATTGTTTCCATTTTTTTCAACAAATTATTCCAAATAGTGATAATCGATCATAACCTGATATATCCCTGAGAAGGGTATAACATAAGGTAGTTTTTAAGCATATTTGAGATTTTTTTTATTGGGTGATTTCCGATAAAATGGCTTTTTAAGTTGAGCCTTAGTTCCACTGTATAGTATAAAATCATTTTCATTGGCGTGCGGTGTTTTTTTGTGGTTTTCAAAGAAGTTGTTGTTATTTTTTTTAGCAGATATACATATTAAATATTATAAAAAAAATAGTTGCAAAAAATAAAATCAGTGACAGGGACAAAAATATTTTTTATTTGCCGAAATTACCTTAATAAATGGAAATACTAGAAAAGGCCTATATCTCGAAATCGGTACGACTTTGTATATAGACATATTTGGTCCAAATGACTCCAAATGACCTTGTCTTTCACCCCTTTAAAACTTTCTATCGATGTACCAAACACCCGGTAGAAATTTCAAAATGCAACCCAACAATTAAGATCTTAAAAAAATTTAGGAAAACTCCAATAAATTAGTGAAAAAGAAAATATGTCAAATCAAACAAAAGTTGTCTCGCCATCTAACGTAAAATGTCTGCCGGGCCAGCTAGTATCAATTAAGATAATCAAAATTATTAGAAGCAATATAATTCCAATATTGATACATTTAAATAAAATTTCGTTTAAAACAAATATTTTGCCTGAAAAACTAAAAATTGCGAAAGTTACACCGATATTTAAAAGTGATGGTTCAAATAATTGTAATAACTATCGTCCTGTTTCAGTTTTATCAGTTTTTTCAAAAAATTCAGAACAAATTATTAACGAAAAATTGTTAATTTTTCTAGATGCTAGAAAATTACTTTTCAGCGGACAATATGGCTATAAAAAATATAAGAATACTGAAATTGCAGTAGCGCACGTAGTTTCTGAAATTCAAATTAATGTTGATAATGATCAAAAGTGTTGTTTCCTGTAATTAGATCTTAAAAACGCTTTTGATACAATAGAGCATAATATTTTATTTCAATGTTTATACAATATCGGTATAAGTGGTCAAACGTATTGTTGGTTTCAAAGCTATTTTAATAATCGAAAACAGTTTGTTAAAATTGACGACATCAAAGGTTCAGAAAAACGAAATTACTTTCCGGCTGCCAATTTTTTATTTCGCTTTCGATATTAACCAAATTTGGTAGAGTTATTACTCTAACATCCTGACGAGCTTTTCCCACTTCCGATTTCACCGGAAGTGATTCCAACTATTCATTTTTTAAATGGGACACCCTATATATTTTGGGTTTTTCGGATTCTGCGGATCGTTTTACGTCCGAGTGCACCATTTTTATATCAAATTTTGTCCAAATTTTATTTTTAAATGAAAATTTTCTTTTTCCATCTAGAGTGCCTTGATCATCTTTAAATGACTCTCCCTACTTTACCCTCTTTTAAAAAAATACTAACTTAATTTTATCTTTACAATTTTTTTTTTGACAGAGATTCTCACAGAATAATAGAATAATTTGTGATGGATGGTAAATTTTTGGTAAGGACAGGGGTTACTTTAATAAGTTCAATGGGACACGTGATTTTTATTAGTTTACGGCAAAAATTAAACAAGAAACTTTAATTTTAAATAATGTGTTTATATTAGCAACGCATTTCATAAATTAGGCAAATTAGATTTATAAAGAGTGTTTTATGTGTGAAAGTTGTTTTATCAGTTTGTTTAAAATACCTACCTATTTGTTGATATTTCTTATTAAAATTATTTTTTCTCTAAATACCCTAAAATTCAATTGTTTTATTTTCGGTCGTCATCCATGGCTTATCCAATATCCGCTCAATTCTAATTGGCTTTCATGGCTTGCTGGACCTAAAAAAATCTTTTACCTACCTAATGAAACAAAAAGGTTTGAACGAAAGTGGAGAAACGTTTAGTAATGAAATACTGCATTTATTAATGCTATGAAAGTGATATGCTTCCTTTTCAGTTTTTCCAGCTAGGGCAAAAATACTAAAATAATGAAGTTTATCAAAAAAGTTTGCAAAGATAAAATTAAGTTAGTATTTTTCTAAAAGAGGATAAAGTACGTAAAGTCATTTTAGGATGATCATGGCACTCTAGATGGAAAAGGAAAATTTAATTTAAAACTAAAATTTGGACAAGTTCGATATAAAACACTCGGACGTAAAACGAATCTGTAAAATCCGAAAAACCAAAAATATACAGTGTCCCATTTAAAATCAAAAGTTGGGGTCACCTCAGGTCAACCGGAAGTCGGAAAAATTTCAAATTTTATGTTTATAAATAAAAGCCTATCGGCAAAATATATTAGTCCAAATATTAATTTTAACAGAGAAGAAATAAAATGTGTAGTAAATAAAATTTTTTAAGTTTACATTTTCATTTAATTAGAAATGCCAGTAGGTATTTTGGAAAATCACTAACCAAAATTCAAAATACTTTAAAGAAATACAAATATCATCCATATACATTAATGCCTGTCCAGGAGCTTACTATAAATCAAAAACATTTAAGATTAAACTTCTGCCAACAAATGATTTTTCAGAAAAATGAGGATCACGATTTTTTTAATAAAATCCTGTGGAGTGGTAAGGCGACCTTTACAACTGCCGGAATGTATAATCGAAAAAATACGTATTTGTAGGCACCTGAAAACCCACATGCCAGGGGCGTGCAGTCCATGGAAGCAAGGGAAGCAGTGCTGCCCCAAAAAAAATTACAAAACATCTTCTAAAAAGTAATTTTTGAAATAGGAAACCATTAATTTAGTTTATATGAAAAATGCTAAAATATTATCTTAATTATCAAGCCCATAATAAATGCGGCCTTGACTCCAACCCAGCCACAATAGAATATCGAATAGAACCTATGCGGGCCGCTAGCTTCTCTGTAGCCAAGTCCTGTATGCTTGATTTCCTGTGAATCGAGCCAGAGGTTATTGAACTTTCCACCGGCTGTTTGCAATTTTTGCATTTCAGTCGCTTGTTTTAAGTGAGGGTGGAAGCTATCGTTGGAGTAGGTTCTTTGTTTGAACGGCTATCCGTGTGTTGTGTGATACATACGTCGCGCCGTGCATGGTGCGATATGGAAGACAATAAATAATACGGACGTGGATATGCAAATACCGTCAACATCGGCTGTCGGTAATAACGTTGAAAATGTTGGAGAATTGTGTGTCTTAATAATAAAGAGATTTTCAACATTAAATATCGCTGATAAGTTTCAAATAATTTCCAGAGGAAGGGCAAAACTGCCTATGAAAAATTTAACCACAAAAATGAAAAACTCTATTAGACATTTTTATCCGGAAAAACAATACGAACAATTTAAATGGCTAACAGAGTGTGAAAATATAAGTAAATTATTTTGTTGGCCATGTTTACTTTTTGAAAATGAAAAAAGTCTCTGGAATAAAACCGGATTTAAACAATTTCCATAAAGTTGTAAAGACAGATTATGTCCAAAGCGCATTTGCAGGCCGTCATAAAAGAAAAAGTCTTCGGCAAAACCAGAATTGAACTCAACCTTAATAAACAGTTGGAAATTAGTCACCGCCAACAGAATGAACTACTCGATAAAAATAGGCAAATATTAAGAAGACTTATCGATGTTGTTTGTTTTCTCGGACAGCACGAATTGGGATTTAGAGGTCATGACGAAACAAGGGTTTCCTCAAATAGAGGAAATTTTCAAGATTTACTTAGTTTAATGGCTAAATATGATGATTACTTAAAAAATCATTTAGAGCAGTCTAGCGTTTTTCGCGGAACGTCGAATCGAATCCAAAATGATTTAATTTCCGCTGTTGCAACTATTATTCTAAAAAGAATTAAGCAGGAGATTGGCAAGGCGCGGTTCATTGCTATTGTTCTGAACGAAACAACTAATATCACTAATTTTAGCCAATTATATAGAGTAATACGTTACATTAAAACAGACGGAAGTATTCAAGGGCGATTTTTAGGTTTTAAGAATGTGTCCGAAAATCTTTCAGCAGACGCATTATATACCGTAGTTTATAACGTTACTAAAGAAATTAATGGAGAGAAAAAATTAGTTGCTCAAAGCTATGATGGAGCTGCAGTGACTGCAGAAAAATTAGGGGGTCTGCAAGCTAAAGTTCGAGAAACTTTCCCAAGTGCTGTGTTTGTCCATTGTTTTCCTCATAAATTAAATTTAGTTTTATCCCAGTTCATCAATCACAATAGTGTAAAGTATTTTTCGTTACTTTAACTGGCATGGCTGCTTTTTTTCCAAGTCAACAAAAAGTACACAAGCTTTGGACTCCATTGTCCACAAACGATTGCCCAAAGTAGCTCCTACTAGTTGGAACTATAATGGAAGACTTGTGTTAACAGTATCTGAAAATCGTGAATCACTGATTGAATTATTTGAGAATACAATAGAAAATAATGAAACGTGGGACTCAGAAGCAATAAATAGTTCGAGGGGGTTTTTGGACTGTTTGAAACGAGATTTTAATTTTAATTATTTGTTGAACATATTTTCAGAAATATTTCCATTCTCGGACAATGTTTTTAATATGTTACAAACTAAAACAAATGATATTGCTTTTTGCCTAAAAAAAGTGGATGATTTTAAGTCCATGTTAAGCGAAAAAAGAGGTGACTTTGACCTATTTTGGGAGAAAACGATGACGTCAAATGTAGAGCCACAAGCCAAGCGTCTTCGAACAGACAAGGTCGGAAATGTTCAAACATCATACAGACGCCTCTTTTATGAAATAATCGATCAAATTCAGCAACAAATAAACTATAGATTTAAGGGTTTAAATTCCTCGAGCTCTGCAATTTTTATGCATTTAAAGGAAAAACTTTTCCAGAAGATGCGTTTAAATCCCTTCTTCTTCATTATGGCCAGTTCTTCGACCGAGTGTTACTGCGATCTGAACTAAAAGTGATTTACGAAACCGATGACATTAGCACAAAAAATAACGCTAAGGAACTAATGAAATTTTTAAAAGACAAGCAGTTGGAAGATGCCTACACCGAGTGTCGAAATTGTGTGAATTAGTATTGACAATACCTGCCACAAGTTCATCAGTAGAACGCAATTTTTTAACACTTAAACGTATAGAAAATTTCGTGAGAAATTCAACGGGGCAGGAGAGACTTTCGCATACATCGCTGTTGTCCATTGAAAATAAACTTCTCCAAAATATGTCGGAGAATCGACGTTTTTATCAGGACGTCATTGACGAATTTTCTAAAAATTGCTTCCCTTTCTTAAAATTTCACCGCACGCCCCTGCCTGCAAAGTTGTTTTAATCTTATATGGCAGCAAGCTGGGGCACCGCCACATAATATCGCCCCTGTATGGGAGTTTTTAAACAACCGCTATTATATGTGGATTAGCCGAAACGTGGTTATTTATTGGCCACCAAATAGCCCAGATGTAACTCCGTTAGATAATTTTTTATGGGGATATTTAAAAGACGAGGTCTATAGAGAAAGAAGCAGGACGTTGGAAGATTTAGGAGGAAAAAACGGTGGAAAGCATATGTAATTTAAATACTAATCATTTTAATTTTATTTCAAATTCAATTAATAAATTGGAAGAGGATTATAGAAAATGTACAGAAAATAATGGTAGTCATATCCAACATTTATAATATGTAGAGTTTATTTGTTTAATAGTTGTTGTTGTTAATTGTTTTTTTTTTCTCAAGTTGCGAAAAAAATAAAATTAAAGACTTGTTATATTAAAAAATTAAATCTTAAATTCTAAAATATAAAACCGTGTTACATAATTTTGTTTATTAAAATTTTATTAAGAGTAGCTAACAGAGTAATGAAATAAAATAATAATAGCTTTTTCTTTTTCCGATCATTTCGTGATCTCAATGCTAAATGATTATAGTTAAATTTATAGTAAAAATGGCAGGACCGAGACAAATGTTTACGTGTTTTGTTTTATTTTTTCCATGGCTACCTAGATTAACACTAATTGCCAGTGCTGCCAATCTCAAATTTCGGATTGTACGCGGTGTGTTTGTGAATTACCCGCGGCCTAATTTCTAATTACTCACAATTTTACCCACACGAATGAAATTAGAATTTAAAGTATGGAATTGATGAAATTATAAAATTTTATTAATTCATTGTCAATAATAAACCCATAGGACGAACGAAAGGTTAATTTGCATGGACCACACCAACGTTGCCAACATTTTCATTGAGATAATGGGATACCATACAGCACATGAATATGACAGCATAAACCTATTTTGTGTATCTCAATAATTGTACATTTAAAAGAAACTTTTATTTTAATAAAAAAAAACATTGTTTTATATACTTAAAAAATATTTTGTTTACGTAGCTAAAGTAGGTACATATAGCAAATACAAATAGCTTATGAAGAATTAAAATAAACCATAGAAGCACCTAAATACCCAAGTATGATTAAGGACTTAATACTTTTATTAACCATTTATCCATGATTACTAACACTACCACAAACTACAACATAAACAACGTGATGAATACATTATGTAAAATTAATCAAATAAGAGTAGGACTTATGTACACGATATCACGAAATGCTTACACCACTTACACTTTGTTTCAACAATAGTAGGTATTAATAAAGAAAAGAAACCATCAGCCTTCGAATCAAATTAATATTTTTAACTTAATTTAATAAAAATCGGGAGAATGAACGAGAACGGCAAATGACGAGATACAAGTTCAAGTACAACAAGCATACATTTCTAGAACGCTTAGAGTCTTACCTAGTTACCTACGCCGCACAAGCGCATGTTTTGGCTGTAAAAAGAGATGGAAATGGAAGAAGCATTAGACACTAACACACGTAACTCTCTATAAAGTCACTGTACGTAACAGAGGCAGAAAGCGGCCTCTTCTAGCAGTCTAGAGATTTACGTCGATGAGTACAACCGACAACAGTGCATATCGACGTTACCATGAGAATCTGAAAAGAGAATCTGGCTCCACAAAATTAAAATCTGGGATTTTTGCTTGTGGCTTAGATTCCTGAATTACCCGCTTTTACTCGCACGGAAATGCTTACCCGCAAAGGTGAGCCAATTACCCGCAAAACGGGTAATTACCCGCACATTGGCAGCACTGCTTATTGCTTTTGTAGTTTACAAAGTAAACGCAGCAACCTGCGATTTCGGTCCATGGCTACTATGATTAAAAGCACGTAAAATAAACCTTATAATATAATTATTATAATAACCTTATAAAGTTTTTTTTTGTATCTGGTTAAATAAAAATAGGAAAAATTGTTAAATTATAAAAATACACCCGATACTTTATATCTTCTATATTCATTATTACAAGTTATTGCATAAATGCGTATAAATATAAAATATACATAAAAACAGTATGCAATCTAGGATATTATAATAAGGCGCAATTTTCTTTTAATTAGCGCGTAGATCCCATGGTATTTCTTAACTTTCCTTTTGAAACAAACGAACACCACCGCGGATATGATAATGAGATTACTAAACCTCGCGGTGGTTGCAGTTATACAGTATTGCGTAGATTTTTTGTTGTTCTTTGTAATTATTAACTTAATTTATTTGAAAAATTGGCCAAACGAAATATTTTTTGGTTTCAGAATGGAGCAATCACTAGACGAAAACAGCGAGTTGCCTGACAATTTCCTGTCCGAAATCTACAAATGGGCTTTGGAATGTAAGTTTTGAAAATTTCGATGTACAGGGTGTCCAAGTTTCGATGCTTTTACGGGGTATCTCGGCTATTTGAAAAGATAGAGACATGCGGGTTTTGCAACACTGTGCGCGATTTTTGTAAAACTAAAGATGTCGTAAACAAAAATTTCCCAGCCCGCTTCGTTTCTGAGATACAGGGTGATTTTGAAAATACTGCATTTTGGGACACCCCTCGTAGCTCGCTTACCGTTTGAGATATCAAAAAGGCAAAAACATCTTGTTACGCAGTTTTTTACGTAGAATCCAGTGGCGTAGTCAGATTTTTTTATCACCTACCATGTTTGAGTTATTTACCAATATTATGTTTTTTAAATGGGACACCCTGTATATTGGTTGACAGTTCGATAGGGTTTTTTTAGCTATTTATAATAATCTCTCAGAAACTAGGCTTTAGAAAAATTTTAAATTTGACAGCTAACTTCCGGTTATACCGGAAGTAGACGTCAACTTTCTTATTTTAAATGGAACACCCTGTATATAATCGAATTTTTGGATTCCTCGAAAAATTCTAGGTATATTTCAACTGTTTTTGAGATATTTTGAATTTTATGTAAAAAATGACGTTTGCAGGTCTAGACATAGCTATAAATATCTGCTTATCGAAGTCTGTATTATTCATTTCTTTGTTTTCTTATAGCCGTCGCAAGGGTTTCCCTCAATACGCGTCTAGGATGTTTGGACCCTAGCCTATCTACAGATTCGGAATCGCAAAGAATCATCGATTCGATCAACACGTTTTTCTGGAATGTGGCCGAGGTTGAACTGAAAATGCCCGTATGGAGAGTGTACAAAAATAAATCGTTCAGAAAATACATCGGTGCATTGGAAGATTTTCGAACGTAAGTAAATATATTAAAGTGCTCAACAATTGCTTTGCCTCGTATCATGGAAAATTCATATCCAAAACCTATAACGTGTCTAATCTTGGAGAAATTGCTTTCAAAGTTTGCATGAGCATAGCTGCCAAAATGTGACATTATTCGGACACATTTTTAAGACAAATAAGATGGCGTATACGACACGTCAACATTGTTTTTTGTAACCCCGCCTCAACTAGTGATATCACACAAGTGTATTAAAGATTTTAGTATCATCGAAATATTACACTTCGTAAAGTTAGGTTTCAGTTTTTTCTAAGGAGGCCATGATTTAAAGTAATGTTACCTCTCATTGTTTTTCTAAGGAGGCCATGATTTATCTGTAACAAAATTGGATTTTGACTTTGACGTTCAGTTAAATAGTTGAAAGTATCAAAGCTGTGTTTTAATAAGTAGTAGGTACGCTTTTATCCCAATAAAATCATAAATCTGACACATAAATTGTCAAAACCGATAGAAAATGGCCGGCATTCCGTATTCAAATGAAGAAAAGGTTGACATGTTAGCTCTGTACTTTTAATCATACAGAAACGTTACCTCAGCAAGGTATTTGGAGATGTACCCCGAACGACGGCAACCTCATAAAACCCAATTCAGGAAAATCGTAGTTAATTTAATTAACCATGGTGCCTTCGAACAACCTAGAAGCGGATACAATAATAACAATGAAAATCGAGACAGAAACATTTTACAAGCTATCAACGAAAACCTTCGTGCATCGATAAGAACTGTAGAACAGGAAACTAATGTGCCAAAATCAATAGTACAGAGAGTTTTAAAAAAGAATAAGTTCCATCTATACAAACCCATAATAGTACAAGGACTTAAGGAAACTGATTTTCCAAGACAACTACAGTTCTGTGAGTGGTATACTAGATGTAATAAAAATCCTGATTTTGTAAATCATGTCTTGTGGTCCGATGAAAGCAGGTTCACGAATTGTAGAGTCTTTAATAGGCACAACCGTCATCATTGGGCTGTGCAAAATCCTCACGAAGTAGCAGAGAGAAGTCTACAGATCAGATTTGGAAGTAACGTTTGGTGTGGGATCATTGGTAAGTTAATCTAACCAATCTTTTTTAAATAGGCACCAAATGATGGTCAAATAATAATTTTTTTTTCGTTTAGTTCTTTAATGATACTAAAAGAGTATAATCTAATAAAAAAAGGTAAAACGTTCTATTCTAGTCAGTCAACTTACTTTTTTGATATTGTATTACATTTTTATTCAATCATTTTGTATTGTAGTTTGGAAGAACCTTTCAAAATAGAATTGGGTTCTATAAATTTATTAACACTTTATCTAAATTTTCTGCAGATTTAGCTAATTCTCTAAAATTATTTTGATTGTCTGAATTTAATGATTTATTATTACCCAAGAAGCCTAGTTCTTGCGTTATGAAAAAAATACTATATTAATCAAATGTCGAATTATTTTTCGATTTTCATTATGATTTATAGAAAGGCGTTAAGCTGTATTTCCGAATAATTTAAATTTTAAAGCGCAAGGGGTTTGTTCTTTTGATATTTTATGTTTTATTAAGGCACGGTGACGTCTTTAAGATTATTATATCACTAAAATAAATTGATTTAGTATTTCCGAAATTAATATGCAATACCAACAAAATAATTTATTACGGCTATTACTTCCCGCTAACCAAATATGTTTTTCTTTTTCATAATAAAGCTGAATAGGTTTCAACTGTATACAAGCTCATTCATTACGGGATGTTTCGATAATTATTTTTGGAAAGAAAATATCTACTTTTTAATAAAGATAATTTTCCCTTTATAATTTATAGTTTCTAGTACCACCCGGCCGACCCTGCCGCCCTTGACTGTTGGGCACCTATTTATAAATTATTAATCATTTCAGGAAATCGACTTATTGGACCATTTTTGTTTGATTATAACCTAAACGGGCAGAGGTACCTAGAGCTTTTGCGAAACCAGGTTGTACCAGCCTTACGAGCTATTCTAACGGAAGATGAATTAAGAAGAACTTGGTTTCAACAAGACGGATGTCCGGCTCACAATACCATTCAAGTCAGGAACTTCTTAAGAGAGCAGAAAGAATAATATTTCTTTAAATGGTCCAGTATCTTGGCCTCCTAGATCCCCTGACTGTCGCCCTTGGATTTCTACCTCTAGGGTCACACGAAGAATAAAATCTATGAATTTGATCCCCCCGTGACCATAGAAATCCTGAGACAAAGAGTTCTGGGCACATTTAGAAATATTAACCGAAATACACTTACCAGGGTTGTACAAAAAACAATCACCAATTGTCAAAAATGTCTCGATGCAAATGGACGTCATTTTGCAGATTTGTAAATTAATGTTACCCACTTACAAAGTAGTTAAAGCTCGATTTTTTAAGTCGTTATTTACGTTCATGTTGTATTGAAAATTCAATGCGTTCAATACATTACTTACTTATTAATGTAATCTTGTGACAAATAAATCATGGCCTCCTTTAAAAACATTGAAACCTAATTTACGAAGTGTGATATTTTGATGACACTAAAATCTTTAATGCACTTGTGAAATATCACTAGACTGGAAATTTTAGGCTCTTTCCAAAAATCGAAAAATCCAATATGGCGGTCGTAAAAAAAATGAAAGTTGAGGCGGGTTGCGGGTTAACAAAAAACAATGAAGACGTGTCGTATACGTCATCTTATTTGTCTTAAAAATGTGTCCCTGTGTGTCACATTTTGACAGCTGTCAAATTTACCGTTCTGGATATACTGGCGAAAAACGAAATCCGCCATTATCGGTTTTTCGCCGATATTTCCCAAACCAAACAACAGATATCGAATGCAATAAGTTTCTTCTAAAACTTTCCCCACTTAACCTTTGCTGTAGGTATAATCGGAGCCGAGATCCCTATATAGAGAAGCGAATCTGGGACACATTGTATATAGTGTTTATTTAAGCATCCTCACCTCCACTAAGCCTTTTTTTAATAATTTTGCAAAAAAAAAGATGAAACTAATATACTATATACAGGGTGTCCACGAACAACCCCTACAAAATGAAAAGGGTGATTCTACATAAAAAAAACATGAAAACATTTTCATATTAACCAAATTCAAATTATTAATATGACAATAACAATTTTGTCAAAAATGACACTTGCGTTTATTATTGCTAAGAACGGTTACCTAGCATTGTTGAGTAAGTATACCTTTTTTTATGAATAAATACTTACACTTTCCTAAGCAAAAAAAGTATGCTACGTTCTGTAAAAAAACAACACGTGGAGCATTTATTATAGTTTAGAATAATTCATACTTGCCTTTAATTTTGTATTGACTTGAAATAAATACACCTTAGTTTATTATTAATAAAAAAATTGTTTTCCTTGCATCGACGCATAAACTTGCACAAATTGCTCGAGAACGGTTACCTCTAGCGTTGTCGAACAAGTATTTTTTGCTTAGAAAAGGTACAAGAATAATATTTATTGGTAAAAAAACCCAGAAGTGCATCGCCAAAAAAGTTAAGGCAAATATACATAAATAATAGTAGCGTACGTAGCTCCCTCACCCAAAAAATACCCCGAATGCCCAATTTCGTGAGAACATTGTATTATTTGCAACAGATATTTAATAAAGAATAAAATAAAATTTATATTTCAACACCCTGTATCTCCATAACGAAACTTTTTCGGACCTAGGTTAATATGAAAAATGTTTCATGTTTTTTTATGTAGAAACACCCCTTCCGTTTTGTAGGGGTTGTTCGTGGACACCCTGTCTATAGGATACACATTAATTCACATTTACGGAAGGAACACAGTATAACAGTAAACAGATACAAAAAAACTTTAAATACAAAAAAGTTGTTGGGTTTGAAGTGACCCGCCTTTAGATAATTCGATTATTTTCTAAAAATTTAATGTTTTGGATGCACAAGCCGAATACTGGCACCTCCACCCTGGGTTGGAAGTACCTCGAAAAAAAAATCATATCTGGAAAACTAAATGAGATAGAGGGGTGCGGTTTGCACTGTTTTATTAAGAAATAATCATTTTCAAACATATTCAACCGGTGTCTTGCTAACTTAATAGAAAATCCTAGAAAAAAATTGAAGAGTGAAAATTTTGTCATATGTCAAAAAAACCGATCCCAGGTCGCAATGGATGGTTTTAATGCATTTATCAGCTCAAAAAACATACAGAAACGTACTTTTTCCACGCATTTTGTCAAATTGTGTTCAAACTTCGTTTCTATATTACCTCGATACGGACGAACCGTAGAATTTTCATAGCCCTCGGAAAATCGGGAAAATCGCTTTATGCATTCCTTCGGAAAATCGTCGATATCTGGCGAACCATTAGCTCTAGAAAACCGCTAGAGGCAGATTCTGAATCTACGGAAAATTCTCTATCAGATATACACACATTCGCGGGAAAATCGCTTTTTTAGTTTTTTTTTGGGACGCGAGAGTTACCTAGCGTTTTTTGACAAAATGGCGGACGCACCGCTTACATCGAGTCGAAAAAAAAATCATATCTGGAAAACTAAATGAGATAAAGGGGTGCGGTTTGCACTGTTTTATTAAGAAATGATCATTTTAAAACATATTCAACCAGTGTCTTGCTAAGTTAATAAAAACTCTTAAAAAAAAATTTCGAAGTGAAAATCTAGTCATATATCCGAAAATATCGATGCTACGTCGCAATGGATGGTTTTAATGCATTTATTAGAAAATTATCTATAATATATATATTAAAGCTTACTATAAATAAAAAACATTTAAGATTAAACTTCTGCCAACAAATGATTTTTCACAAAAATGAGGATCACAATTTTTTTAATAAAATCTCGTGGAGTGATGAGGCGTCTTTTACAACTGCCGGAATGTATAATCGAAAAAATACGCATTTGTGGGCACCTGAAAACCCACACACATACGTTGAAATTAAACGACAAGGTCCTAAGTCCCTTAATGTTTGGAGTGGTATGCTGAGAAATAAGGTGATTGGTCCCACTATTTTTGAAGGTGCTCTAAATGGGCGTAGATACTTAAGGTTTTTGCAACAAGAAATTGAGAATCTTTAGGAAAACGTACCCCTGTAAAGTTATTTTAATCAGCAACATGTTGCACCGCCACATAATGTCACCCCTATAAGGGAGTATTTAAACAACGGCTTTGATATGTGGATTGGCAGAAACACTGTTATTTATTGACCACCAAATAACCCAGATCTAACTCCGTTAGATAATTTTTATGGGGATATTTAAAAGACGGGGTCTAGCGAGAAAGAAGTAGAACGATGGAAGATTTAATCAATTTAATTTTATTTCAAATTCAATTGATAAATTGAAATAGGATTATGGAAAATGTACAGAAAATAATGGTAGTCGTATCCAACATTTATAAAAGTTATAGTTTATTTGTTTAATAGTTGTTTTTGTTCATTGTTTTTTTTCTTAAGTTGCAAAAAAATAAAATTAAATATTTGTTACATTATAAAATTTAGGGCCACTATTTTCATTCCCAAATAAGTTTATTCTTCGAATATTTACCGTGGAAACCATAAAATTATTCGGAGATGAAAATACCAGCCCTTAATCTTAAATTCTAAGATATAAAACAGTTTTACATAATTCTGTATATTAAAATTTTATTAAGAGTAGCTAACAGAGTAATAAAATAAAATAATAGTCGTTTTTCCTTTTTCCGATCATTTCGTGATCTCAATGCTAAATGATTATAGTTAAATTATAGTAAAAACGGCAGGACCGAGAGAAATGTTTACGTGTTTTGTTTTATTTTTTCCATGGCTACCTAGATTAACACTTACTGCTTTCGTAGTTTACAAAGCAAACGCAGCAACCTGCGATTTCGGTCTATGGGTACTATGATTAAAAGCACATAAAATAAATCTTATTTCGGGATTTTTACGGCAATATAAAGCAAAGACGGCTGATCCAAATAAACAGTGTGACAAGCGAATGAACCTTATCAACGCCTGAAGGGGCAGGGGAGAATCTCGTCAAAAATCTTCCCGTGTCATAGGCGTGCGAAGTTATTTTAATCAGATTATTATTCATTAATATTGATGACAATAATAATAATAATAATGATAATATCAATAAATATTACTTTTGGACTTCCCTCGTAAAAGGGAAGATTGTAATCATGAAAAAAATCACCCACCGAGATTTTTGCAGATTCTTACATTTTTGGGTGTCTAGACCTCGGAAAACATGTTCTCCCATTTCCATCGCTCTGTCTGTCGGTCTGTCTATCTGTATGCGGCATAGCTCAAAAACTATTTATCCACTATCTTTAAAATTTGGTCAAAAACCGTAGATCATAAGAGAATAAAATGGTAACATTTTGGTGAAAATCCATTAAGGCGAAACAAAATGGCGGTCTAGTGAAATATTATTACTAAGAAATACTAAGATTATGTGGAAATTAGCTGGTAAATGTTGGTTTGAATTTAATGGCGAAACAAAATGGCGGGTTAATAAATAATTTCACAATTCGGCCCAAAAAGCCCATTTTATAGATTGATTTCAAATTTTGCTCTAGAAATAATTGTTGTATAGAGATGAACTTGTAAAATTTTGGTGCGATTTCAAGACAGCAAAACAAAATGGCGGTCAACTACAACATTTATAAACATGGAAAAAATCAATATTTTACGTATCTTCCTATTCTAGCGTCCCTAGGTCCCAAAAAAATAGAGTTTCTTTTGATCTGTCTGTCTGTTTGTCTCTTTGTTCATTTGCGGCATAGCTAAAAATCTACTTGCCATATTAAGTTTAAATTTTTGTCAAAAATTAAGGATTGCATGAAAGTAACCTGATAATATTTTGGTAAAATTCCAATACGGCGGAACAAAACGGTGGCCTAGTGAAATGCTAAAAAGTATATTGCTAAAAATGTAATTAACTAATGTATCTAAAATTCGGCACAAAATCCGAGTGTTACACAGGAATGAGCCCATAACATTTTGGTTCAAGGCGCAATTGTTCAAAAACTATTAATTCTACAAAGTCTGGTTTTGGTGTGCATAAAGTACTTAACAATGACTATTATTTCACCAAAGGCTTCCACCACATCATCAAAAAATAAGAACATGCATTTTTGGAAAAAACCTAATTTTTCATATTTTTCAGCTTTTTTTCCTGTTCTAATGATCCGATCAAGTCGGCGATGACATTATATTATTTGTTCATGTTATCAGTTCATTCTCTACTATTCATGTCGTTATACCATCAAGATTATTTTATTAGTTTCGATTTTAAAAGCCAAAAACGAAAAAAAAATAGGATTTTTTTTGCATTAAATTGTTTATAACCTAAGTTGATACCTAGTCGCGAGTGTAAAACATAAAAGAATATAACTATGAACTATCTTGTGTATGATGGCGCACTCGGATTCTGGTTAGTATTTTTGGCAAAAAACGACTATTTTTTGCTCTGTTGATTGTTGTAAAAATCAAATCTCTCTCTAGCACATTGATATTTATGACAAGGTTTTTGTCGATTCACTCAGTCATCTTCAAAGATAAATATATCACCGGGTATATTTAGAGGAAAGAGAAAGCGATGTCTTTGAAAATGAAAAGTATACATGGTATTCCATTTCAAATAAATTATTTTTGTTATATTTTCGAGTTCTCACGTATATATATTTTTTGACAAAGGAAAGTAAAAATTTGATTGAACATATATATAAATTTTGTTAGAAAACTTTTACCACTTTGTACAGCGTGTTCCAACAATAATGGACATCGGCGATATCACAGAAAGGAAATTATTTCCTTTGCTGTTACGTTCTGTAGCGGTAATTTTTTGTACTTTCTTGGGGAAAGCGGCCACGACAAATCATTGGAAATATTTTCAAATTCAAAGAATTGCCGCTAGGGGTATAACAGAAACGGAAAATACTTTTCATAATATCGACGAGAGCCATTTTTAATTGAACATCCAGTACATAAATACAAGTAATAAACTATTATGATCGTTATCACATCATAAATAAATTAAATATAATCAATTCCAAACACTCACCACTTGCCCTAATATTGCTTGCTATTCCAAATGCGTCATTGCTTTGCCAACATTTCCCAAAAGTTAAATCATTATCGACCCATGTCTCATCAATGTAAACTATGTTACGACCCTCCTCTCTATAATTTCGAATTGCCCTTGTATATTTATAGCGCCAATGTAAAACTTCGTCTCTCCAACAGAATCTTTCGTTTATTTTGTCACTTACGAAAAAAAAGCCATTGGCCTTCAACAACATCCTTAATGTTTCGCGACTATAATGGAAATCCATTGTTTCTTCCAATTTAAGGAAAAGCTTTCTGAGTGTAGGCGCAGTTTTTAGTTTTAAATAAAACTTGTTTATTGTTTGCCTAATGAAAATCATCAAAATCCTTTTTGAGAGACAAACGGGTTTTTTTGTTGGGTGGTGATGGGTGCATCTCACCTGGACGTTTCCTTTGCCTCTTTTCATCTTCTGAGCGACGCGATCGATTTTCCTTTTTAAAGGTAATTTAAATTTATTACTTCTCGCTTCCTCATCGCAAACTCTATAAACATTGGCGATAATTTCTCTGGACGGCCAACAAGAGGTTTTCTCTTTAAAAAGATATTTCTTTCCATAATTCAAAAAGAAATTTAATTATTGTAAAAAATATATAAGCTTCAAGAAATAATTAAAACCTAGAAATATGTCACCAAATAAAGATACGTATTAAGATTTAAATAGGTATGAAATTTGCATGTATATACTAACTCACTATATTCATTAATTAAAACTAAAGAAATGCACCAAGAAGCGAGTCGAGTCTATCATTCAATATAAAATCACTAAACAATCGGAAATAATTAACTAACAAGTAAAATTAACAAAACGACTAATTAATCCTTTTTAATAAAACAGAGTTTGACAAGAAGTTTTTTTTAATTAACGTCAATTGGAAAGGCGAAAAAACTTTTCCCCCCATAAAATATTTCAAACAATTTCTGGAAATGGGCGTAAATATTTAATTTTTTAATCACCTTTTGTGTGTGCTCTTCCATATCTTTGTGAAAAAAGTCTTCAACCCCAAGTTCTACAAGTTCCACATTATTGCAAGTATTTTCCCAATTTCTCCAAATGGCCATGATTGTTACTAATTATACACACAAGAAAATAAAAAAAAAACAGGCAATACCCACATACACAAGTAAAACTTAAGTCGGTATTATAAATATTAGTAAGTAATTAATTTTTCTTATTTCGGTGACACCACTGATCAGAAAATCGGACATCAGACCCCGGCCCGTTCATAATTCAAACCAAGCCTGGAATAACGATCTTTTATCTTCGTCTGTTCCACGCCATCCGCGCCGACCACGGCTATCTCTCTCTGACAATGACTGCTTATTGAACGGGCCGGAGTTTCGGAAATCTTCCCTGATATACTATCGATACCGATCAATATATTTTTACTATTTTTATTTGAATTCGTGATGCAGTAAAAATATATATTTTGAACGGACCACTTATATGGAAAAACGGAAGGAAGTTTTTTGCCCGCATTCTTTCTATCCAGGTTCATTCAGTTGCCAGACTGTAGACAGATTATACATTTTTGAAAAGAGGAAATGAGCTCTATCCAAATATAAACAAAAATATAGGTTGATCCATTTAAAAAAATAAAATTGGTGGCTGTACCGCATTGTTCGAGCACCCTGTATGCGAAAAAATAATTTCCTGGCAGGTCACATCAAACCCAACAACTTTTATATTTAAAGTTTTTTTGTGTCTATAAATAGGAAAAATTGTTAAATTATAAAAATACACCTTGTACAGGGTAGTTCCTCATATCTTGACAAGCTCTGACGGTTGTATTATAATATATATGTAGAAAATAAGTTCAAATATAAAAGTTGTAAGGTTTCTTTTAAACAGGGGCGTGCAGTGCATGGAAGCAAGGGAAGCAGTGCTTCCCCAAAAAAAATTAGAAAACATCTTCTAAAATGTAATTTTTGAAATAGGAAACCATTAATTTAGTTTATATTAAAAATATTATCTTAATTATCAAGCCCATAATAAATCTGGCCTTGACTCCGACCGAGCCAAAATAGAAATCGAATAGAACCTATGCGGGCCGCTAGCTTCTCTGCAGCCAAGTCCTGTATGCTTGATTTCCTGTGAATCGAGCCAGAGGTTACTGAACTTTCCACAGGCTGTTTGCAATTTTTGCATTTCAGTCGCGTGCTTTAAGTGGGGGCGGAAGCTATTGTTGGAGTAGGTTCTTTGTTTGAACGGCTATCCGTGTGTTGTGTGATACGTACGTCGCGTCGTGCATGGTGCGATATGGAAGACAATAATACGGACGTGGATATGCAAATACCGTAATCTTCGGCTATGGGTAATAACGTTGAAAATGTTGGAGAATTTAGTGAGAAGAGTGTGTGTGAATGTGTGGTGTGTGTCTTAATAATAAAGGGATTTTCAACATTAAACTTTGCTGATAAGCTTCAAATAATTTCCACCGAAAGGGCAAAAGCGCCTATGAAAAATTTAACCACACACACAAAATTAAAAACTGTATTAGACATTTTTATCCGGAAAAACAATACGAACAATTTAAACGGCTAAGAGGGTGGGAAAATATAAGTAAATTATTTTGTTGGCCATGTTTACTTTTTGAAAATGAAAAAAGTCTTTGGAATAAAACTGGTTTTTCCGATTTAAACAATTTCCATAAAGTTGTAAAAAGACACATTATATCCAAAGCGCATTTGCAGGCCGTCATAAAAGAAAATGTCTTCGGCAAAACCAGAATAGAACACGCCCTTAATAAACAGTTGGAAATTAGTCACCGCCAACACAATGAACTAGTCGATAAAAATAGACAAATATTAAGAAGACTTATCGATGTTGTTTGTTTTCTCGGACATCACGAATTGGGATTTAGAGGTCATGACGAAACAAGGGTTTATTCAAATAGAGGAAATTTTCAAGATTTACTTAGTTTAATGGCTAAATATGATGATTGCTTAAAAAATCTTTTAGAGCAGTCTAGCGTTTTTCGCGGAACGTCGAATCGAATCCAGAATGATTTAGTTTCCGCTGTTGCAACCATTATTCTAAAAAGCATTAAGCAGGAGATTGGTGAGGCGCGGTTCATTGCTATTGTTCTGGAGGAAACAACTGATATCACTAATTTTAGCCAATTATCTATAGTAATATATATATATATATATATATATATATATATATATATATATATATATATATATCGGGTTCAAAACGTTCTCCGACGTCTTCCGATTTCCAGTCGCCATTGTTCTCTGTCGGTCCACAGATCCTCCTCTAGTCCTCGCTCTCTGATCTCCGAGTCTATCCCCTCTCTCCAACTCCTTCTAGGCCTTCCTCTTTTTCTTCTTCCTGTTGGGGTCCAGCTGAGAATTTGCTTGGGGAGTCGTCGGTCTTCCATTCTTTGGACGTGTCCGTACCATCTCAGTTGCTTTGTTCGTATATCGTCGGTTAACGTGTGTTTAACTTTCATGTTATTACGGATCGTCTCATTTGGGATTTTTTCGAGTCGTGATCTTCCTGCTGCTCTTCTCCAGAAGTCCATCTCAGTCGCGTTTAATGTTTGTATAGTCTTCTCTTTCAGTTGCCATACTACGCTGCTGTATGTGACTATGCTTTTTATGATGGTGTTGTATATCAGATGTTTGTTTCGTTTGGTGATTTTTTGATCCCATAGGATGTTATTCAACATAGCTATTGCCTTTCTGCCTTGGGTGTTTCTGTCTTTAATGGCTTCATCCAGTGTTCCGGTATTCGATATCTTCGTTCCTAGGTATTTATATGTTTGGCAGGATCTGATGATTTGGCCATTTTCTAGTACCAGATCTTGTTGAGTTCCACCGATGCACATGTATTCGGTCTTCGAGATGTTGACTTCTAGTCCCCAGTGCCTGTACTCTTCAATGAGCTTTCGCGTCATATACTCTATATCTTCGAAATCCTGCGCCATGATAATTTGGTCATCCTCAAAACTAAGGGTATACAGATTCGTATTATTGAGTGGGATTCCCATATTCCTACATTTCTGTTTCCATATCTTCAATGCTTGTTCTAGATATATTTTGAATAGGGTGGGTGACAGACAGCATCCTTGTTTAAGGCCTTTACTTGGTGTGAATCCGTTGGAGATTTTGGCTCTGACTTTTACTTTTCTGTGGCAGCTCCTATATAGTTCCTTTACTGCTTTTATTAGGTGTATGTTTAGGTTTGTCCGTTCCAATGCCTCCCAAAGTTTTGATAGCGGTATGCTGTCGTAAGCCTTTTTCAAATCCACGAATAAGAGATGTACTTCTCGATTGAATGCTGACATCTTCTCGAGCAGTTGTGTAACACAAAATAAGTGATCTACTGTAGATCTTCCTGCTCGAAATCCTGCCTGTTCCTCTGCTTCGCTGTCTGCGTATTCGCGTTCTATTTTGGTCTTAAGTATTTTCCCGTAAATTCGACTGAGTGTACCTGTTACAGCAATGCCTCTGTAGTTGTCACAATTTTCTTTGGATCCCTTTTTATGGATGGGAGTAAGGAATGATATTTTCCATTCCTCCGGGATATCACCGCTGCTGATACAGTTTTGGAAGAGTTGAGTTACATGGTCGAATAGGAGATCAGATCCATATTTCACTAATTCTGCTGGGATATTACCCGGTCCAGGTGCTTTTTTATTCTTAAGGTTCCGGCAGGTGTCTTTTACTTCCTTCACGTTGATATGGATCGGTGACGCTGTAACGTGTATTTGGGCGGATGTTTTGCTTTCCAGAAATTGTACGCGGTCTTCTTTTAAGAGTTTGCTAAAGTATCCGTCCCATTTTGCTGTAGTTATCGGGGATAAGAGGTCTTTCTTATTATTTTGGCGCAGCGACCTCAGCACTCTCCAGCTTTCAGCACTTTTTGTCCCTCCAAGGTAAGTATTTATTCTATCACAGTTTTTCTCCCATGTTGCGTTTTTCTTCTTACTTGAGCCTATCTATAGTAATACGCTACGTTAAAACAGACGGAAGTATTCAAGAGCGATTTTTAGGTTTTAAGAATGTTTCCGAAAATCGTACAGCGGATGCATTATATAGCGTAGTTTATAACGTTACTAAAGAAATTAATGGAGAGAAAAAATTAGTTGCTCAAAGCTATGATGGAGCTACAGTGATGGCACGACAATTTCCGCTGTTGCAACCATTATTCTAAAAAGAATTAAGCAGGCGATTGGCGAGGCGCGGTCCATTGCTATTGTTCTGGACGAAACAACTGATATCACTAATTTTAGCCAATTATCTGTAGTAATACGCTACGTTAAAACAGACCTAAGTATTCAAGAGAGATTTTTAGGTTTTAAGAATGTGTCCGAAAATCGTACAGCAAATGCATTATATACTGTAGTTCAAGGGTGCTCAACAAGAAGAAAAAAATTTTTAATAAGGAGGTACTTAACTAAACTACAAAAGTTTATTAGGTAATAAAGTAACACTGTGCTAGCGGCAAAAGGCGGCTTTATCAAAGGAACGCGCGGGGCTTGTCAAAGAAAAGCCGCGTTTTTTATTCTTGCAGCTTTTCTAGAAATTTCGGGCGGCGAACGGGAACGTTCGAGACTTTCGTTCACGCCGATATAAATGTTGCGCCTGCAGGAATTGGAGTCATTCTGAATTGCAACTTAAAGGCAATACTACGTCGATACAAAGTTTATTATTAAATAGTACAAAATGAGTGCAGCGAGGAAATCTAAAACCTATCATTTTAATAACGATTGGGGGGAAGAATTTTTGTTTTGTATGGTGAAGGATAAGTGCATTTGTCTTATTTGTCGTGCGTCAGTTGCAATACCTAAGCGTGGTAACTTAGAGACGCATCATAAAACGGTTCATAAAGACTATGAAAAGGATTTTCCGCCACAGAGTGAATTAAGAAAATGAAAAGTACGTGATTTGATATCTTGTTTGAAAAAAGAACAAACCATGTTCACAAGACCAGCCAAACAATCAAAAGCTGCTACGATCGCGTCATTTAAAATATCTTATATATTGGCGAAAAACAAGAAACCATTCGAAGATGGATCGGTTGTGAAGGAAGCATTTATTGAAGCGGGTGAGACTTTATTTGGAGATTTCAAAAATAAAACAGAAATCATGTCTGCTATTAGAGAACTTTAGTTATCTCGTCCGACTGTCACAAGGCGTATTGAAGTCATAACATGCCAGATAAACTAAAAAATGATATCATGGAATGTACATACTTTTCTTTACAGTTCGACGAATCCACCGATATGACAAGACACTGCCCAGCTGCATATTTTTATTCGGATGGTATTCAATGACATGTTGGCTAAGGAAGAATTTTTGACAATCATCCCTCTGAATGGGGAAGACCCGTGGCGAAGATATATATGACGTTTTCTTTAATTTTGTAAAAAACTACAAGCTACCAATATATAAATTAGTGTGCATTACAATCGATGGAGCACCAGCAATGACTGGAAACAAAAACGGTTTTGTGGCATTGTGTCGAGCTAATGAAGATTTCCCCTCATTTTTTTCAATCCATTGCATTATACATCAACAAGTTTTGTGTTCAAAAGTTTTAAACACGGGGGAAATTATGGGCATTGCAACAAAAATTGTGAATTCCATCCGTGCACGTAGCTTACAACGGCGGCTCTTTAAGTTGCAGTTGGAAGATAGGGAGTCAGCTGAACACACTGATTTAGTTCTTCACACGGACGTCAGGTGGTTGAGTCGCGGAAAATTCCTAGAAAGGTTTCTAGACGAAAGAGGTGATGACACTGTTGAAAAACGAAAAATGGCTGACGAATTTGGCATTTTTGATTGTCATCACAATGCACTTAAACACCATTAACTTGGAGCTTCAAGGTAAAGGAAAAACTGTTATTGAGATGATTAGCGTAGTAAACGCATTCAAAAGTAAAATGGCAACTTATAGATTAACTGAAAAGAAAGGATCTGAAACATTTTCCGTCTTTGAAAGCAAGGATTCCTCAGTTGAATTATGATACGTTTGAGGCTGAATTATCAAATATTTTGGGACAATTCGAAATGCGTTTTTGTGATTGTAGTAAATTGGCAAATGTAGCATCATTTATGAGTTATCCTTTTTCATGTAAAAACATTGAGGAATTAGCTACTGAAATAGCAAGTCAGTTCAATATGAACTCATGTTCTTTTGAAAATGAGTTGGTGCAGATTATATCAGATATACATCTCAAAGCTACAGCATCTGATCCAAATTTCTGGTATTTTATATTTTTTATGAAGATAAATATCCGAATCTAAGGCAAATCGCCCTTCAACTGACAGCAATGTTTGGGTCAACTTACTTGTACGAATCTGCATTTTCTGAAATGAAGATAATTAAGTCAAAATATCGCAATCGACTAACTGACGATCATATTTCATCATGCTTGCGATTAGCACTCAGTGGTTACGTACCATCTTATGAAAAGTATGCTGAGGACATGCAGTGCTATGCTTCAACATCCAAAGTCACTCCTCAGTTAAGTTTAACCCCATATGTAACTCTTTTGTTTTGTAACAACCAATAAACTCGCAATTTTGAATAACTATGAGTTTTTTCATTGATATTGTAGAAGAACCTAACTAAACCTAACCCAAACCTTGACTGAAATAATGTATATTGTGCGGAAAGCTAATATCTATATATGCTATGGTACACCCTACCTAGATAGGTAGGTAGAGTGTATGTACGACAACCCTGCATCACACATACTTGTAGCCTCTCAGAGTCGATCGTAAGTAGTTTAAAAATATTGAGGTAGATCGCCAGCAGTTCAAGTTTGAGCACCCCTGCCGTAGTTTATAACGTTACTAAAGAAATTAATGGAGAGAAAAAATTAGTTGCCCAAAGCTATGATGGAGCTGCAGTGATGGCAAGACAATTAGGGGGTCGGCAAGCTAAAGTTCGAGAAACTTTTCCAAGTGCTGTGTTTGTCCATTGTTTTGTTCATAAATTAAATTTAGTTTTATACCAGTCCATCAATCACATTAAAGAGTGTAAAGCATTTTTCGTTATTTTAAGTGGCATGACTGCTTTTTTTTCCAAGTCAACAAAACGTACACAAGCTTTGGCCTCCATTATCCACAAACGATTGCCCAAAGTAGCTCCTACTAGGTGGAGCTACAATGGAAGACTTGTGTTAACAGTATCTGAAAATCGTGAATCACTGATTGAACTATTTGAGAATATAATAGAAAATAATGAAACGTGGGACTCAGAAGCAATAAATACTTGGAGGGGGTTTTTGGACTGTTTGAAACGAGATTTTAATTTTAATGATTTGTTGAACATATTTTCAGAAATATTTCCATTATCGGACAATGTTTTTAATATATTACAAACTAAAACAAATGATATTGCTTTTTGCCTAAAACAAGTGGATGATTTTAAGTCCATATAAGCCAAAAAAGAGATGACTTTGACCTATTTTGGGAGAAAACGATGACGTTAAATGTAGAGCCACAAGCCAAGCGTCTTCGAACAGACAAGGTCGGAGATGTTCAAATATCATACAGACGCCTCTTTTATGAACTAATCGATGAAATTCAGCAACAAATAAACTATGGATTTAACGGTTTAAATGATTTTAAATTCCTCGAGCCCTGCAATTTTGATGCATCTAAAGGAAAAACTTTTCCAGAAGATGCGTTTAAATCTCTTCTTCTTCATTATGGCCAGTTCTTCAACCGAGTGTTACTGCGATCTAAACTAAAAGTGATTTACGAAACTGATGACATTAGCGCAAAACATAACGCTAAGGAACTAATGCAATTTTTATAAGACAAGGAGCTGGAAGATGCCTACACCAAAGTGTCGAAATTGTGTGAATTAGTATTGACAATACCTGTCGCAAGTTCATCAGTAGAAAGCAAATTTTTCAACACTTAAACGTAAAAAAAATGTCGTGAGAAATTCAACGGGGCAGGAGAGACTTTCGCATACATCGCTGTTGTCCATTGAAAATAAACTTCTCTAAAATATGTTGGAGCATCGACGTTTTTATGATGACGTCATTGACGAATTTGCAGAAAATGATCGAAGAATCCAATTACATTACAAATAGGTAATTTTCTAAAAATTGCTTCCCTTTCTTAAAATTTCACCGCACGCCCCTGCTTTTCAATCGTAAGAATTTGCTAAGAACAGAAACAAACGAATTTTGATAAGTTGTAGATAGCAACCTCCTGCATCTCTTCATAAAACTACCGCTGTCTCTTGGGGCTGATTATTTATGTCCAAGAGAAATCTTTTAGGCTTAGTTGCCTCATCTATTGATCTTTAACCGCTTAGAATTACCACAACCTATCGCCCTTGACGAGACAACAGGTCGATTATCTAAAACCGAAAAGATAATTCACCTTCTGCGTTACACGTAATAATTGCCACATCATTCCCGCATTCTTCTCTTACGACAAAAAACAAACAGACGCCACAGTCCGCATCACACTCAAGATTCGACCCACTTTAGTCGGACCACTTTCGATCGGCGACGCGTCTAGCAGCGAAAGTTGACCGTGACATTGACAGTTATTTAGCGCAGCAGCAACGACTGATGCAGATGATGCCACAACACAATCGCCTGTTATATAACCGCGAACCAAAGGTGAAAGGTGTACGAACTATCTGTTTTGGGTTGCGGGTCTGCAGATGGATTGCTTGACCTTTGGCGAATGAAGCAGAAATTTTGTGAATGCGGGTTTTTGGGATAGGCATAAGATGTTCTGTGGGTTGAGTGAGGTTTTGCAATTACCAATTTTAAAATACCTGCTGTCTTTAGTAGGCAGGCCACTTCTGATATCGGAAACCCTAAGAGTTAGAATGCCGATTAAATTAGAAAAATTGTTTCTTTGGCTCATAATAAAGCTAACATAGCCATTAGTCAGAGCTGCCACAATTACGGACACAAAGTAATTCAATTACCATTTACTTTATACACACATGGAAAAAAGTTAAGGAAAAAAAGATAATGAAAAAAAGTCGTTTTTGCAAATAAAATATATTATTTATAGTTGGAATTAATAATAATAATAAATAAATTTATGTTATTTCAAAAATGATTTCATGATAATAATACAAAATAAAATTGACTACTGAATAAGATACATGGTGAGGTAAAAACCCTGTAGCATAAACTGCCTGCAATTTTTAAACTGTATTATAAGTAACTTTGAAGCCTGATTCTTAAAAAACATTTTGATTTTTGGATAATCAATTGGGTGATTGTTTTCAACGCTTGACTTTTTTCTGTTCTTCCGTATCTTAAATGTGCCATGTGTTCTTTAAAACGAATGTTTATGGAGTGTTTAGTTTGCCCAACATATTTTAGATCGCAGTCATTACAGCTAATTTCATAGATGCCACTCCTCTCCTTCAGGTCGACTTTGTCTCTAGGGTTTCCAAGGAGATTTTTCAAACTGTTCTCCGTTTTGTAGGCTACTCTAAAACCTACGTTTTTAAATACTTTTTCTAGACCTCTCGTATATCTGGGATCATATGAGATTACTATGAACTTATTGGGAGCCTCAGGTGCTTGAAGAGTAGTGGCATCTTTTAACATTTTCTTATGCTTATGTCTATTTAGTAATTTATGTAGAAAATTGCCATTATATCCATTACTTTTAGCTATATTTTTAATCCGATTCATTTCATTGTTAAAACGTTCTTTACTTAATGGTAAATTGACTAATCTGTGAGTTAAGAAATGAAATGCTGCCATTTTGTGTTGACGGCAATGAAATGAGTCGGATGTTATATACCTATCAGTGTTAGTAAATTTCCTATAAATATCAAATTCTAATTTATCGTTATTTCTAATAACTAACGTGTCGAGAAAAGGTAATTGCCCATTGTTCTCCTTTTCGTACGTAAATTTAATAGAAGGGTATTTATTGTTTAATGTTTGTAAGAAAGTGTCCAAATTTTCTGTTTTAATATCAAAAAAAGCAAATATGTCGTCTACGTATCTATACCACACCCTTGGAAAATACTTGAGTTCTTTTTTGAACTGGGTTTCTAATCTACCAATAAACAAATTTGCGAGGAACAGAGATAAGCAATTGTCCATTGCAGTTCCCTCAAGTTGTTTATAATATTTACTGTTGAACTGAAAAAAATTTTGATTCATACATAATTTTGTAAGAAGTAAATATTCATCAATAATTTCTTTCTTCAAATTATTGATTTCAAGTAGTTCCTTTAGGTACTCTAGAGCTAGTGGTATGGGTACACTAAGAAACAATGAGCTTACATCAAAAGATATTAAAATTTCACCTTCTTTTAAGTGAACATTCTTAATTTTATCTAAGAATTCTAACGAGTTAGTAACCTCAAAGTTATCGTACGAGATATTTAATCTGCTGAATTCATCTACTAACCATTTTGAAATATTGTACGTTGGTGATCCAACAGCTGAAACAATAGGTCTCATGGACTTCCCAGGTTTATGGATTTTGGGAAGGCAATACAGTTTAGATAACTGTGGGTTACTATGTGTTAGTTTAAATTTTAGTTTATCGGACACAAAGTTTTTACACTGTTTTAAGGTATTTAATAGAATAGAACATCCTGTATGTTATCGAATTTTTGGATTCCTCGAAAACTTCTAGGTATATTTCATGTATAATATCCTATACCTAAGTTGAACTGTTTTTGAGATATTTTGAATTTTATGTAAAAAATGTCGTTGCAGTTGGCTTCCTTGTCCAAAAGTCCACTTTAGTGGCCTGTGCTGATATTTTTATAATAAATAAATATAGGGAGATCAAAAACTGACATTATAAATATACTTTAAAAAATCGTTAAAAGTTACTTTTTTTCAAATGGAAACCCCCAATGTTTATAATTTTATCTTATTTAACACTTAAAATAAAGGTGCCTTTGTATAAAGTTGTCTATTCCAAAAATTTGTTGTTTTTGAGTTATTGACGATTATTAGGGTTATCTTGTACCATTGCTAAAATAAACTCGCAAAACTGTACTCTTTTTGGCAAATCAGTGTCTTTTAGATGTTGAACCAATGATATTAAATCAGGTTGGAAGTTATGTTTTAACAGAATCCTATGCACCGAGTTCCTCGAGATTCCTGATTGTCTTGCCACGTTTTTTAGGGATGTCATTGGATATGCTGCAAAATATCCCAGAATTGCAATCTCGACATTTTCATTATCAACAATGGGCTTCCTCTTATTAATTTTTGTCTTCACGGTTTCAACATTTTTATAGTTTTCCAACATTTGTTTAACGCTGTTCGGTGACGGTTTCTGTTTATCTGGATATCTATCAGCAAATATCTAGCATGTTCTTGTTAAAACTCTGTTAGATTCCCCATAGATAATAAACAAATTCAAATAATCCTCATGTGCGTAATTTAATCGCCCCGGCATGATTATTAGTTTAATAATTATTATAATTACTATAATAAATAAATAATATTTTAGTAGGTAATTGTCAAACGACAACAGATATTACGTTTCTATATAAACCAATTGGTTTTGTTCTCGCCAGGCCTCCCCGTCATGGCCAACTAACAAGAAAACTTAGAAGCCGTCTGGTATTATTAGAATAAAAAATGTTAAATCGTCAATAACTCAAAAACTACAAATTTTTGGAATAGACAACTTTATACAAAGTCACCCTTATTTTAATTGTTAAATAAGATAAGATTATAAAAATTGGGGGTTTCCGTTTGAAAAAAGTAACTTTTAACGATTTTTTAAAGTATATTTATAATGTCAGTCTTTGATCACCTTATATTTGTTTATTATAAAAATATCAGCACAGGCCACTAAAATGTACCCTATTGGACAAGGAAGCCAACCGCAAATAAATAATAGAGACTTCGATAAGCAGATATTTATAGTTATGTCTAGACCTGCAAACGTCATTTTTTACATAAAATTCAAAATTGAACAGTTGAACTTAGGTATAGGATATTATACATGAAATATACCTAGAATTTTTCGAGGAATCCAAAAATTCGATTACATACAGGGTGTTCCATTTAAAATAAGAAAGTTGACGTCTACTTCCGGTATAACCGGAAGTATCGCCATCTTGAAAATATTTTGCGCATTTGAAATTTTGCAGTTAGCTGCCAAGCCTAAAGCTTACTTTCTGAGAAATCGATCGCCGCAGTTCGTCGTGGGACACCCTGTATATATATATATATATATATATATATATATATATATATATATATATATATATATATATATATATATATATATATATATATATATATATATATATATATATATATATATATATATATATATATATATATATATATATATATATATATATATATATATATATATATATATATATATATATATATATATATATATATATATATATATATATATATATACATATATATCTTTTTTTTTTCTTTTGTGTAATGAAATAAGTCCATAATGATAGAAACTAATAGTTCCTTTTTTATTTCAGATTATGTCTAAAATATATCACACAAACTGTAGAGAGCATGGAGCACAAAAATTACGACAACATGAAGGAAGAAGACATCTCTATTGTGGAGAGGATACTTATGAAAACAAAAAACCCGAAGTTGGCTGCCGTACTGGCCCTGGATTTACTCCTTGTAGGAGTGGATACGGTAAAAAGAGAATCTATCGCATTCGTTTTTTTTTGTTAAACTAAAGTTATTGCCTCTTATTTATTATCCAAGTTTGAATTATGGGTCCGCATAGAAAGTATCCGATGAACAAAACTTCAAAAAAAAACTAGCTTCTTAGACGTTTCGGGAGACTACCACTTCTTCAGCAATTAGAAACATTCAAAAAAAGGAGAGGCACCAAAATATTTTATTTTGTAAATCAGATATTTACTAGAACAAGCGCTACCAATTTCGAATTTTATATGGGTATATGGGGGGTGATTATCAGGAATATTTTTACACAAAAAACAATTGAATGTCGTTTCGGGTTTAACCGGAAACTAATGAAGTAATCTTCATAGTTGAAAGATATGAATTGTAGAAAACAAAATTACAAACAATATGATATACTTACACGACTTAATATTTTTTATTCTTTTAATTAATATTATACAAGAACTTAATACAAAAATTTACTGTTAAAAAAAATCGTTTATTTTAGACCTCGATTGCCTTGGCCTCGACAATATACCAGCTAAGTCAGAACCCCGACAAGCAACAGATTTTGTTCAAGGAACTCCAAAACGCTCTGCCCTGTCAGGACTCTAGGGTTAATATACAATCTCAAGAAAACATGCCTTATCTGAAGGCTTGTATAAAAGAAACCTTAAGGTAGGTCAATATCTAGCTACGATTATAAGTTTCAATACGTAAAGTCATTTTAATAAAAGACACTATGAATTATAAGGTATTTTAATAAACGAACTAAAAAACTGGACAAATGCATATTGCAAATAAAACGGACAGAATTATTTACTTACTTACTTATTACTCAGTGTCACCTACTAACTACTAAGTACTTACTACTATACGCAACTATATCAAACCAAAACATTATAATGTAATATGAAAAAATGATTTTTTTTATCTTGGTAGCGTCATCTATTAAATACCGAAACAAACACAACAGCTAATGTATGCAGCGCCATCTATAAAGTAGTATCTTAACCTAAATAATTTTATCGCAAATTTTATTACAGTTTACTACAATATGGATATTGTCGTACTTAAGAAGAAAAGATCATACCAAAAAAACATTACATTAATCTAAACATATAATTGAAAGTGAACATTCAACAAATCATTTAACAATACTAACTTCTTTTTAGGATGTACCCAGTGATTATAGGAAATGGACGGAGCCTACAGTCAGACGCAGTTTTGGCAGGATACCATGTTCCCAAAGGGGTAATTAACCAATTATACTCCTTCTATGACGTTTTTGTAAGCCTTTATTATTTATTTAATGATTTTTTAGACCCACGTGATCTTTCCGCACCTGGTGGTTAGCAATGTAGAAGACTATTTCAGTGAACCAGATAAATTCATTCCCGAAAGGTGGCTAAAAAGAGAAGCAGGTAAATATTAAACAACATGAAATATTTTATCCCAGTAAACTTTATTTATTTATTTTTATTGTAAAGTATATGCGTTGCTTGCCGAGTCTTGGTTCAAACTTTTTTTTGGGATGAAAGCGTATCTATTTAAAAAAACATCTATATTTAGACAAGGATTGTCAAACGGAAGACTCGGCAAGCGGCGGGATTCGTGCGGTTGTTCAAGAATAAATAAATGCGTCCTCTTGGGTTGGTTTAGTAATTGGATTATTGACGTGTGCTCCTTACTGAAATAATTCGTCAGCACATTCTGGTTGGTCGAATACGTGGCTCTGTCCACTGAATGTAAATTCCCGATTGTTTTAATCAAAAAAATTAATTAATCTTGGCTTCCACAAGTTGCCCCTCAAGAAAATACTATTGGTATCATGAGATTACCCTATCTTTCAAATCCCTGTACCCTTCCTACTCCCTCCACATAGCAACCGTTACGCTATATAATATACATATATTCTATGTAGAACCGGGCAGACGAACAGGAGAGAATGCAGGAACAACTAGGTCTGACACCTTCACAGCGTCTCTCTGAGCGTTTAAATCTTTGTCCCCCGAAACAACACAGCAAAACCAAACACGTGGAACTACTTATGCTAAGAACATGTCTGTCTTCCACGAGGCGATTCGAGATACTCCTTTCCCTTTCATAGAGCTAGGGTATCGATATATAGATAGTAGATCATCGACATATCGGATAACAATAGCTACATAAAAAAATAACGGTATAGTGATAGGTACCGATCATTATCGGTAGGTATTCAATGATATCGTAGGTAGCTGATAATATCGGTAGGTAGAGTAGAACGTCGATAGTTATGGATAAACGGATAACATATTTAAAAGATGAGGAGCATTTTTTGCTGCTCTTGAACAAATTATGCGCCTAATTAAATTGAAGACCTTATAGGTTGAAAATCAGTCAAATATAAAGGTATATAATCGTTTATTTTCCAAAATCGGTCATTTATAAGTAAATAAATGACCATATTATGTAATTTATCTAGTCATTTTAAAAAATTAGTTACCTTTAAACAGTGACGTCTCGTACTCTAAAATTTAGGGTCGGCCGGGGCTCAAGGCCAATCCAGGGCAGTTTTACGGTGAGGGGGTAATGAGGTAATTACCCCCACCTCCCCCCCAGACCGGTCAACCTTCATGTGCAATTTAAAAATTTTTACGTGAAAATTACGATTAAAAACTTGGCTAGGAAACACTATAGCACAAGAGCGACCTGTTGGATTGGGTCTCTTGCATATCCATAGATAAGAGTATTGATGTAAATATAAATAATGTAATAACATTTGCTGCAGGAAAAAAATTGGACGTTATTCTGTAACTATTTATTAGAGGCTGTTTTTTTTTCACTTATGCCACAACAAGTATGATACAAAATATGAGTATAGACGAACGCGGTCTTATCGTGCGGGTCCAAAGGTCACCAACATTATGAATCAAATCAGAAAACACAGTGAATACCAAAATGTTGCGTGATTCTTTTATCGAGCTATTAAATCTCGATGGGCTATTTACAAATATGCAGGGAGAAAGAAAATAGTTTTTTTTATTATATTAGGCAATATTATTAAGGTAGCCACTTAATATTATTTTATATATTAAATGCCAAGGGCAGGCGCCTTAATAAAGTCGGATGGCGGTTCGGAACAATCAGTATATGTTCTGTTTTTTCATCGTCTTAATGAAAGTGAGATTTTTTACCAATCACCAAAAATTATGAGCCCCGCTTGACTTAAAAATCTAACCCCTTATACAGTGTCATTTATTTAAATGCGGGCCATCCCTGTGCAAAGAAAACTTGTTTTTTTTTTGTATTGTGATAACAAAAAAATATTATACACTTTTGTTAAAAACACAAGTTAATTAGTTATTACTTCCCGCGCGAGATTTTTTCAGATCTTTACGTTTAAGGGTCCCCAGATGCTGGAAAACATGTTTTCTCAATTCTGTCTGTCTGTAGGTATGTCTGTCCGTCAGGCTGTCTATTCGCGGCATAGCTAAAAGTCTAATTAAGGGCCATGCATGTGGAAAATACAGGGTGTATATATATATATATATATATATATATATATATATATATATACAGCCTGTATTTTTCGTTAGCCCCGAGTTTCTGGTAAAGCGATTTTACCGATTTTTATATATCAAATTTTGTCTTATAATTAATAAAAAAATTTACTTACTTTAAACACGCTTTAAAATTGGAACAAGTATTCTATAATTATTTATTTATTGCCTACAAAATTACAAATGTACTAAAAAAGTAAGCAAAAAAATGGTGTCAAATGTAATAAAAAATTTTTTAAATTAAAATTCACTGGCTAATATCCAGAAGCCAGTGGCAAAAGCTCTGAGAATCGGTATAAGGAATGTACAGAAACTTGTGCATGAAAAAAAAACACAATTTACTTCCGAAGAAGATTAAGAAATGTACACGAAAAAATCCAAAGGGAAAAGACTTAAGTAACAATGCAAAAGTGGATATTCATAATGCAACTTATGATTTATACACGTCAAAGACTAATATAATCTTTCAGAAACTTTTTAAGATTATAGACTAAAAAATATCATCATCACTTAAAAAGTCCTCATCTTCTGAGTCGTCCTCAGATGGCCCAATGATCATTGGTGCTATTTCAACATCTAGAACTCGTTCTCGATTCCACCAATCCCAAATTAATTTCTCCATATGTTCCACAGATTTCTTCCAGTACTCCGGCGTAATATAATTTAATGAATCTGGCCAAATAATTTGCACTTCATCTGATGTAAGACCATCGTTCACGTGTTTTTCGTAATATGATTTTGCCCCAGCCCATATTAATTCTATTGCTTTAAACTGGCAATGGTGTGGCGGCAGTCGTAAAACCTCATGTTCATTTTCCCGTAATATTTCATCTACGGCATATATTGTTGGTTTTTTAATAGATTTTGCTATTAAAAGAAGTTCTAGTTTCAACATATTGTGTAAAGGTTTTTGTTTTTGTTTTATTAGCCAGTCATAAATATCACTTTTCTTCCAGGATGAAGTAGGTTGTTTATTTAAGATTCTTGAATGATAAAATGCATTGTCCAGAATGATTAAAGATGCAGCATCTAAATTTGGAATCAGTTGTTCTTTTAACCACTTTTCAAACAGTTCACAGTTCATATTATCATGGTGGTCCATACTTTTGGATGTTGAAGCAATCAGTAAACTTGCACCTGGGAGAAGTCCTGTTGAAGAACCTGCATGCAAAATGATGAACCGTTTTCCCGTCCGACATCCCTTTTTTCTCTTGACACTTTTTACAGACTCGTCCTTCCAAGATTTCGAATCACTTCCATTAGAAAATATCCAAGTCTCGTCTAAAAATACCACTTTTCTAAATTTTCAGTGTATTTCTTTAAAAACTGGATACGCTGACTGGCTATATGTGGCAACTCGCATAAAAATCTTCGATTACAGTCCTTTTTATAACGAAAACCCAACATTTTTATTAATTTTGAGAACGATTTTAGTCCAATTTCCAATATGCCTCGATTTTTTAAAACATCTTTTAAAACTTGAAGGGTTATATTAGTTTTTGATGTGTATAAATCGTAAATTGCATTACGAACATCCATTTTTACACTGTCACTTAAGTCTTCTGTCTTTGGCTTTTTTCATGTATATTTCTTAATCTTCTTCGGTAGTAAATTATGCTTTTTTTCATCCACAATTTTCTGCACAGTCGTTACACCGATTCCCAGAGCTTTTGCTACTGTCTCCTAGATATTGGCCGGTGAATTTTCATTTTCGTAATATTTTATTAGATTTAATACCATTTTTTTGGCTTGTGGATGCAAAAAACCCGAAAATGGTTTTCTATTACTTATTTTGTCACTGACTTGTCAATCTGACTTTAGAGTGACATCGCTCAAAGATTTTTGCAACTGCTGGTATTTATATGTTTATCCTCTTTTTTCATATGAAAATATCATAGGTCTATCTAATTCATCTTCCGGATTTTATGCGGAGGATATGATTACACGTAATAAAAGAAAAAGCAACTTAAACAGTTTGTCGTTGATAAATCGTATCACCTGCACGATAACACTGCTTTTGACTATATTTATGTTATGTTATGTTACTATTTACAATAAAATATATTAACAAACTTTTTTTTAAATTAAACCCCCTCAGAAAAGTTTCCTAAAACCGCTCTTGACACCAATGTGGTGTTAATTGGTGCCGAGTCCAAATATTGTCAAATACTAGTCTTATTATTTTCGGTTTATTTCTTCAATGTTAATTAGGTAGGCACCAACCTATATATAGCAGATCTAGGCTAGAGTATAAATTTAATAAATAAGAAAAAATGTTAGTAAAACGCTCTAGTCAGTCAATTTTGATATTTTAATGTATCTTGCCTCAAGAGGAAAATAAAATAGATGCTAAAGTAAAAGCTACATACACAACCAAAAAGTATGTTGCTCAGCAAGAACCACGATGCGGCCGGCCGAATTATAAAACAAATTGCAAATGATATTTTAAAATATTTGCTTCACATTTCATAACCACATTTAAACAGGGAGTGAAAATTACTAATATAATATATTAACCATCATTAGTCATGACTAATGAAGAGAACTTACGAATTAATATAAAAATACGTAGTATCATTTTATAATAATCTTAATTAATACCTGAAAAATGGTAGTATTCAATGGGGAAAAATTCCGGGGATACGGCCACATCGAGACGGGCCATTGTTGGGTGATATAAGCTACGACGAACGTTATAGCATGAGGATGTATGCAAACGTACTACTTACCGCGTGAATTAGTCGCTGAAGTCTAGCATGTGAGATGATGGAATCGGCTGGCCGATCCACCGTCTATAATAAATATATTAGAATATCTGTGACCGGTGGCCCACGGACTGCTGTTAATGGCGGTATTTGTATGTTAGTCAAGCAACGATAATAGGGATACCTACCTATTTTGCTATGTGCCCAGGAAATAATAAACTACATTTTGGTTTTTTTACGTTTTTAGGATGTTTGCAAAATTATTTTTGAAAAATATTTACCTACTTTTTTAAATAGAAAATTTTCCCTGTATATTTTCTGGTATGGTCCGGCCGACATTGCCGCACCTGAGGAGCCGTCATCGGTATTTTATGAAAGTAATCACTTTTACGATCTTTTTTGGTAAATGACTTAAGTAACGCCCAACACTATAATAAACGGACGATATCTAAATAAGTTTTATTGTTTCCTTTAGGTATATACTATTTTACATCTACCCAAAAAAGTCTAACCTAATAAACCTATGTAATATCTATTATATAATATAAGATTATTTTGCTCTGAATTACCTGTTCAAATATTTGAAGTAATTTTTCGTTTACCCCGTATGATATTCGAATGGTAAGATTGTTCTCAAAGTAAAAATATAATTTTATTTGGTTATTTGTCAGACCTGGAGCTCTAAAAAATGTGTTAATGTTAAATATTAATGCACGATTTATTTTTCTTCAGCCGAGTCCACAGGGTGTCCGATGCACAGCCAACAAAAGATCCATCCCTTTGTATCCTTGCCGTTTGGCTATGGTAGACGGTCTTGTCTGGGAAGAAGATTTGCCGAAACTGAACTTAATATTATGCTGGCAAAGGTAAATTATACTTAATACACATATAATATCAGAAATTTAAAGATTTAAATAAATGACACATGCATAAAGTGTAGTTTCTTCACTAGTATCTTTAATTTTCTAAATCTCAGATATATCACTTTACACGTTTGTTACATAAATAATTATTATGCTAAATTTTTACTAGATAGTTTATTTTATCAAGTTAAGAGATATTTGACGAAAACTTTTTTGTATTGCAGATATTCAGAAAGTATAAAATAGAATACAATTATGGAGCTCTGAGTTACAAGATCACTCCGACCTACGTACCTGAACAGCCTCTTAAATTTAAGTTAATCCGGCGTGAAACATAGCTTATTTTTTATTTGTAGTAAATAATGAACTTATAAATTCTAATTTAGCCCACTTGCCTTGTGTAAATATTTAAATGTGTGTAATATCATTTAGATGTAAAAATTTGTTATTTTATATATGCTAACCATGTTGTATATTTTTATAAAATATATATTTTTTTAAAAATAAAAATGTATTTATCTTCAGTCAGAGTAATGCTAGCATAAAAAAACGCATGTACAAATGTAAAGACTGTCAGAGAAAATATATTTAAATTACTAAGATAATGATTTATGATATTGTTCGACGTCATCAATTTAAAAAAAAAGTAAACCGCTTTCAAGTCATTCTTTCTTTCCTTCCGTGCCCTCAGGATACGATTTGCCAGCTCATTCAGGTAGCGACTAAAGCGTTGTTTGATTCAAAATCATTACCCAGCCACTGTTTTATAGTGAATTGAAGTTCATTATACTATCAACGAATAGTGTGATGACTCTATACTACATAACTGGAAAGGCCTCACCGCTGTCGAGATCTCGAAGTTGTATTGTATTATGAATTCTTGGCTTTGTTTCCTAAGAACAATTCGCCAGATTGCTCTCCGCCCGGGGCTTAGTCAGCGCTGGGGCAACACTCCCAGATGATTTACACCTTATTCCAGTTTGGAGACGTTATCGGTAGGATGTCCGGATGGCGAGCTCTAAACTCACCGGACATCCAGAATCTTTAAAATACTTCTTAATTTTTTCTCTATAAATATCTGAAATGCATCTTGGCTTCTACTAGGTGCCCTTTGAGAGTACCACTAATATCACGAGATGACCCTTTCTTTCAAGCTATCCCCTTACCCCTCCTACTCCCGCCACGTAGCGGCCATTACGCTAATATTCTTTGTAGAACTGCGGCAAACGAACGGGATAGAATGCAGGAACAACTAGGCCCCACACGTTCACAGCGCCTGCTCCCTTTCTAGCGGGGTCGTTAGTTTCCACACTAAGCGGTTGAGTCTCCCGTTTCCCCCCGGAATAAAGCAACAAACCGAACACGTGGAACCACTTATGTTAATAACACAGAGGTCTGTCTTCGACGAGACGAACCGGAAGACTAGATCTCAAAGTTGTGAGTGGCAAATGTGACAAAGTTAGCATTCGCTGAGCATTCCCGTCCCTCTTGTTGGCTTTCTAAACCTATCACACTTGTGAATATCAAGGCTTCTATTGGTCAGAAAACGCTGGCTTTAGTTGGACGAAATAGAGTGCGTTTTTTCACAGACAAGCCACCTTAGTGTAGTGGTAAAAAGACCGCCAGTCACTCGGAAGGCTGCAGTTCAAGCCATATTTTTCAAATTAAAACCCGTAAATGCGTAAATAATAATATTTTTATTCCCGGACTGCCTTTTTGGTTAGCTTAGGTTAGAACTTTTTTATTTTGGTGTAATAAAAAACGTATCAGCAAATGCAGTAATACCTAATCAAAACAGGATTGACTTTAACGCGTCACACTTCCATCCGTAACGTGTTCTTTTAACTTTTTTGTTAAAAATATACAAGTAAAATAATCATTAAAGCTATACTAAAAGATTTTGCAAAGCTGTAATTCTAATTGATTGTATTTCCTACCTTATAGACTACTAACTTTTCCTACCCGATTTTTAAAACTTTTAAAAACAAATGAATAGAGACAGCTTTTTAAAAACTAACGGTAACGAGTGACCACAGAGGAAGTTATATAGTTAAATATTCATGCACCCCAGTTCTCAACTCTCAGGTCATCTTTGAGCAGTAAATCATAACATGAGAAGTACAAAAAAAGGCGGAATTGTTAGCCCAGCCTTGAAATCTTTATTATGTTTAAGGACCCAGACTTTTTCGAACCGGCTCATAGAAGGCAGACCTCTGTGTTTTTGACATAAGTGGTTCCACGTGTTGGGTTTAACTACCTTATTTTGGGAGGAGGCTGGAGACTCAATCGTTCAGTGTGGAAACTAACAACCACGCTTGAAAGAGAGCAGACAGTAAAGCCTAGTTGTTCCTGTATTCTACCCAGTTCGTCTGCCCGGATCTATATAGGTCATCTCGTGATACTAGTAGTACTCTCAAAGAGCATTTAGACGTAGTATACAGCTCATTGAGAAATATAGAAAGATTTAAAAAGAAAAATTGTTTAAAAAATATTATAAATAAACAGGTTTTACCGAGAGTTTAGAGCTTGCTATCCAGACGTTCTATCTATAACATCCCGGCCGTATAGTCCTAGCAGCTCAAGCTGTTAAAAGTCAAAAAGGAAGAAGAGTTATGTTTATTTATTTTTATTTAGGAGATAAACAAAGTATGTAGGATTATCTATATTTTAAATTCTTAAAACTAAAAGTTAAAAAAACCAACTAATGAAAATTATAGTTTAAGCATTAGTTAGAACTGCTATGGATGAAATCAAAGGCACCCCAGAGAGTGATTTTAGTATAGAATGTTTTCAAAATTATACAGCCCCTGAGGTCTTTATACAGGGACTTGCAGGAATTGTAGATCAGCAGGATGTTGAAAGTATGATACGAGCACAAAAACAAATGTAAGTTTATATTACTAAATATATCAAAAATCAAAGCTACATGCAGAGGTAAGGGATCATTGAGCAAAACGATTTTTTTAGGCTGCAGAGATTTGAAAAAACTAATGAAATGTTGACAAATTGCAATGCTCTGAGCGCATCAAGACTGAAATCTGTGGCCCCAGAGTTTAAGAAACATATGCATTTACTTTTGGAAATGAAGAAAGATCTGGATTATATTTTCAAGAAAATACGTGCTATCAAGACCAAATTGTCCACTCAATATCCTGAGGTATGTTTGCCTAGACATAAAAACTTTAGAGTTCTTGCCAATTATTGTTGAGAAAATATGATTTTGGAACATAATATGAAAAACGAATTTTGTGGTAGTCTACATAAAGTGGAGCGACTTCATTTTGGTTGATATTTGAACATTTACATTTTCACTATGTATTCGAACTTTGGATTCCATTAAGATGTGAACTTTTATAGTAATTAATACTGTCATGAAATGATGAATGAAAAAAAAATAAAGATTCGTAACATGAGTTATACAAAGCTCTTGAAAATGTATATCAAAATACAAGAGTTCTAACCACACTACACCACAACTTGTTACGTTCTGGACGCGCGTTTCGCTAACCAAGTTAGCATTATCAGCAGATGATATAAACAGTTTATATTTTATATAATATTTTAAGATAAGACAAGTATTATTGTATAATTAAGATTCTTTTAGACTTGATTTATGCCATATATTATAAGACAGTAGCTCACTATAGTTTTGGAACTATTCTTTAACAAGTTTGATAATTAGACAAATTGACTCTTTAGATATATGCAGAAAACACAAAAGTGCATCATGGAAATTTGATAATATAAAATATTTTAGGCTTTTGCAGAAGCCGTTAGAAGCAGTTTTGCTGAGGAATGTGAAGAAGAGGCCAGTGAAAATTCAAATAAAAACAAAGACAACCGACGAAGTTTACATATAAAAAATGACGCTTCTGAAAATAGTACTACTGATCACAATAGAAGAGCTTCAAAATAGCCTAGTCAACAGTTTTTAAGTTATAGTATTTAGATAGGTAAATTCCTTTTTAAATATGAGTTGTATATATATATATTAAAACCTTGCCTAGAGTTAGCTATAGTGTATAATTTTTTATTTAATGGTTTAAATAATTTGTTGTTACCCTTTTTTTATAATTTAATTATAGTTTAAAGAAATATATTTGAAAAATATAGTTTTATTGCAGTACAAAATAATTACAAAATATGCTCTAAACTCCTAACTAACTATATTAGAGAAATTAACATTCTTTCCTAAATCTAAAATTATTACAAAATAAATTTGAACCCAGAATTTAACATAATTCCACCAAGTCTGTACATCATTTTCTTTGTCTAGCAAGCATACTTTTCTGTATATAATTTTGCTTTCGCTAAGAAGTCAGCATTGCATCTGAAAAGAAATAAACAAATATGCATCATTGTTAAACTTACAAACTTATTAAAAACAAAGTTTTTAAAAGTTCAGCACACAAATGTAAATCCAAGAACACTTTCTTCTGTTTAATTGATGAAAAATAGACAAATTTTATGTTTTCACTCTACAATTCTAAGTAAACTAACAGAAAATGTTCTACGAATTATTGAATACATAGAACACAATTTATCATTTTAAAAGGAACTTGTCAGACTTTCAATATCTTTATTGTTGATGTCTTCACAACAGTTCAATACCTTTTGTATTCTTCAGCAATATCGGCCATTAATGGATCATCAGGATTGGGGCTTTCCATGAGCATCCTTATGGCAATTAATAATGCTTCAATGCCAATAGTTGGTTTCCAGCTGCCTTTTGGAGGCATCTTTATCAAGTCCAGGCAGATTCTTCCACTGTCATCTATATTGGGGTGGTAAATTTTTGTAACAAACTTTATAGAAGGTGGCGTGAAAGGATACTTTTCCGGAACTAATATTTCAAGCTAAAAAAAATATTTGTAGTTTTAAAAGTGTTCTGTTAATTAAGAGAAGCATTTCATGTACCTTAAAAATGCCTTTTTCGTAGGGGGTATCTTCGGGACCAATTATTCTGGCCTCCAAAACCCGTAAATCGTCATCCTTTGGGAAAATACAAATATTTTTATTTTCCGAATTGGACATTTTTGCCAATTCGCGGCCTAACCGGGCCTGCCTTTGCATCTTCTATTTTTATTTCCCTATATTGAAATCTATAAAACTTTTTGTTTTGTTTTAATTTTGTTTCCTTTTCCCACTCAAAAGTCTCTCTCCTCCTCTTCTAACTAATAACGTATCTTGCCTTGCAGCATTCAGCCAACCAAACATTTTTGTCATCATATTTACAGTAAATGATAATTTATTACTATAGCGCTTTCTTGCTGATTTTCGTGATTTTTAGTACATTAGCAAATTTCGGATCGCTGATTACGAATTTGTCAACTCTATTCGGTAATATTTCGTTTTTGCGTTATTCTTCAAAGTTGCAAATTTTTACTTTTTAAAGAATTTCCCTGCTTCATTTAGAAAATATCCTTTGTTTTAGCATACATTTGATGGAAGTGATATTAAACTGTGTAATTATCAGGAGATTTTAAAATTTATGGTTTTTTTACATTACGTCAGCAGCAGTTTTTTTCTTAGTGTTGCATTATTATCATTATTTCGTAAACCGCCCATTCCAAGCCAATGTTGCCAAGCCCGTTACTGATTTTCCAATATACATATGCTCGAAGATACTAGGTAAATTGGTACAGAGTTAGCACCAGGTTAGGTGCAGTAGGCATCATCAATGAAACCATAATATAAAAGGCGGTCAACATTAACCAACAGCACAGTACATCACTAATCACTGGGGAAAGTTTAACATACGGCACCGGTCGGGGGTCTGGTTCCAATCCACCTAGTGCGTTCGCGCTACTGCTGGTACCGGTCCAGCTATGTATGTAACAATAGTGTTCATATTTAAGTTGTATTAATAAATGTTTCTCTTTAAAGTTGTGTCCCGATGGTTTTTCATGAAGAGTTAGTAGTTCAAAAAAATATAAAAAACCATTAGTTTTTTTGTCTTCTCAATTTTTTAGATAAAAATGGCAAGAATAAGAATGGGGAAACATTAGTCATATAGATAAAAGTCACAAATTTCCACGTCTTCTTTAGAAAGGTTCGACCACTTAAGCTATTGCAACATTTCCGCACGTGGCGCCATCTTAAAGTGATCAGTAATGATAAAATTATCATTTCTAATTGGTCAATTCAAAATTTAATTTTTTTCAATATAATCTGTCATTTGTCATTATATTTATAACGTATATTTCGATCAGCAGTCAATTCATCATAGAACGAAATTGATTTGGAATAATTACAGATCGTATTAAACTTGGCTTGAAATGGCCCAAAACGTAAATCCCTTTTACGAGCAACAAACCGCAAGTGCAGTTAAAGAAGGCGATACCATGAAGAAGCCCCAAAACGACAGCCATGCAGTCACAAAAAGGTAATTTTTTTTGCAGTGTAACATTTTTTTTTGGAATCTGTATTTTCATATTGTTGTAACTTGTCACAGTATAATAACAAACAAAAAAGACTTTGCAGGGCACTAAACACTTTCAGGTGTCATTTAAAAATGTTTTCAGGGCCACTATCTATAATCCTATAACTTTTCAACAACCTATTAACCCTAGGGGCTCTCGAAACCATGAACATTTTATCGTTTTGTCAGCAAATTATATTAGGTTAATAATTTCCAAGTGGCTGCAAAGTTCGATTTCGACTGTTTGGTAAGACCTCCACTTAGATTATGAGTATATAAAATTTGAAGTTTTCTATTTAGAATTAAAGGTGAGTTGCCTGCCCCACTTCAGTGTATTTTGGTATTATCTTTTTGGTTGAAGCGAGTATTAAAAAATTCAGTGATGTGTGAGATTGCCCTCTGATGTCTGACAAGTTGACATAAGTCACAAAAGTGTTCTCTCCAATTTCATGATCCAATCCAACATACCAACATTCCTATACATGTTTTTTAGATTGAAATAGATGGTAGGCATAGAATAATCACTATATTTTCAGCCCCAGACCTTCATATGTATGTAACAAAAGTGTTCAAAATCATCAGAATCAAAATCATGTGAAACAGTTTAAGATAATTCAAAATATAGACATTACGTTTACACTAGTTAAAATTGGCAATTTTAAAAGAAATTCTTTTACCCAATTTTCAAATTTCTTTGGAGAGGAAATGTTTTTTATTGAGTTTGGTAGTTTATTAAAAAGTTTCACTCCTAAGTGTTCAGGCCTACTTTGACACTTTCCCAGCCTGCAATAAGCAGTGACAAGTTTTTTTTTTTGTTTCTTGTGTCAAGGTCATGAACATCTTCATGCATTTGTAGGTCATCCCTTTCTTTTACTGCCAGAATATTCTGAAAGATGCATAAGGATGGGAAAGTTAGTATATTTAGTTTTCTACAGTCTTGCCAGTATCCCAGATTTGCCATTACTCTAACAACTCATCTCTGTAACCCTGAAGACCCTGGACGCATGAGAAGAAAAACCCCATGCCACCACACCATATGACATGACACTGTGAAAAAGTGCATAATATGCTGTCACCATTGTCTTCTCTGAGACGCATCCACTCAGATTTCGTATTACATAAACACTACTTGCTAGCCTATTGCACACCCTCTCGACATGTACATCCCATTTTAGCTTGTTGTCAAGGTGGAAACCCAAAAATTTCACAGACGTGCTGTTTGTGTTACTATCTCTCAATGTGAACATCATATTTTGTGTTTTGTCAAAATTTAAGAGTAGTTTATTTGCCAGAAACCATTCTTGCACCTCCAGCCTTGCCACATTCAATTTCTGTTCAGCCATACTCTCAGAGTCCGCCCTTGTAAAAACAGTGGTATCATCAGCAAAAAGAACAAATTGTCCCATTTGCTGAACCATAGGAAGGTCATTTATAAAGATCAAAAAAAGAACTGGGCCAAGAATTGATCCCTGAGGGACGCCTATATTCAGTTGCGATGGCGATGACATGGTACCATTGGCTCTGACTATCTGACATCGATCTTGGAGGTATGACTGAATTAGTTTTATATTTTCATTATTGAAATGCTTTGCTGAGGTCACAAAACAAAGCGGAAAGATATAACTGATCTTCGTAGCTGTCCATTATATTACTTAAGAGAACCAAGGTCGCCTGTATTGTATTTTTATTTTGCCTAAAGCCATATTGGCAGTTCGAGAAAAGGTTATTTGATTCGAAGAAATTTCAGCAGTTGGAGAGCCATTACTTTTTCCATTATTTTTGATATAAAGGGTAGCAAAGCAATAGGTCTATAATTGTTAACATTATTTAGATCACCCTTTTTAAAAATTGGAGAAATCAATGCTTTTTTTAAAATATTTTGGAAAATGTTTTCCTTAATACATAGGTTGATAAGTTTTGTTAATGGGATAATAATAAGATTTTTTATAGATTTTATTATAGGAACAGTTAATCCAAAAATATCTGAGCTTTTTTGTTTTTTAATTTATTTATAATGTCTCTAGTGTTAATATAAGTTATTTCTCTAAAACTAAATTCCTGAGAATCTAGATCAGCCTGTCTTAGGTGAAAGCAGCAGTCTGTGTTAGACTCAGGCAAATCTTGTAGCAAGTTGTTTGCGACATTTGAAAAGAAGTTATTAAACTCATCAGGAGTAATATGAGATACAAGGCATTCTTTTTTGTTGTTTCTTTGTGCATTAATAATATTCCACATACATTTGGTTGGGTTTTTTGAATTTTTTATAGCTCTATCATTTGCCATTCTTTTTGCTTCAACAATGGCCTTTTATATAATATTTATGAATGCTTTATTTATTTATTTATTTATTTAATACATAGGGATGCCTCTCACCTAAATATTATTTACTTAACTCGAAACCCTACCATAGGAAGGAAGGATTACACGGTCTAAAATATTGTTAATTGTTCTTTTTTTACTTTTTAAATTAAGATAATGAAAACTGTGAATAAGGCAAGGTTCTTTATTTGACATCTGACACACAAATGCTTTCTAGGTTGCATAAGGAACTAATGACTCTCATGATGTCTCCGGACAAGAGTATTTCTGCATTTCCAGATGGTGAAAATTTATTTAATTGGATTGGCACGATTACGGGACCTAAGGATTCTGTGTATGAAAATCTAAAGTTCAAACTTAGTTTTCAGTTTCCCAACTCGTATCCTTATACGGCACCCGTAGTAAAATTTATCACCCCTTGCTTTCATCCCAATGTGGACACCAATGGAAATATATGTTTGGATATACTAAAGGATAAATGGTCAGCGCTGTACGATGTTAGGACTATATTGTTGTCTATTCAGGCATTGTTAGGTAAGTCAGTGTAATTTTTTAGTCAGTAGTAAAATAAATAAATATATATATATATATATATATATATATATATATATATATATATATATATATATATATATATATATATATATATATATATATATATATATATATATATATACTACATATATATATATATATATATATATATATATATATATACAGGGCTGCCCAAAAGTCCAGAATTAAATTAATATAGCCTCAACCAATAATTTTTTGAAAAAATGCTCAGACCCGTTAAATTAGTTTTTTAATTGCTCCCATTTTGATATAATTCATTTGTTTTTGTATTGTTAAAGGTATAACATCATCGACTTTTTTTTTTATAAATGGTACCATACAACTTGTGAAACATCATTGGAAAGCTCTTACCTCATACAGTATGCTCCTTAATTCTTGCGCGATTCTGTCAAGCCATTTCAAAATGGCGACCATTCAAAGTACGGAATAAAATTAGTATAGCCTCACTCAATAAATTTTTATAAATGTGTTTCAAAAACCTTCCAACCTTACCTCAAGATGTATCATGATTTTGGGCCAATGAAATTGTTGAAATGTGTGGATTTTCCTGCAGAGATATTGCAATGTTCGATTTTTCATTGTCGTCTAAAACACGTGGCCGTCCATTTCTGGACAAGTCCTTTACTGTACCAGGTTCCTCAGATTTGTGGAATATCTTACTAACAGTACCCTGTCAGATTTGATTTTCTGGATATTTAGCATTAAACAAAGCACACACCTCTTTTTGACTTCTCTCATTTTATCTCCCCATCCTACCATATCAAGACTTCCATACGCTGTCTTTCAGACAATAACATTTTTATTATAAGAGAACGCTTTAACAGGACCAGAATTACTTTTACTAAGTAATACTTGTCACAAAATGTCAAGCACTGCAGGTTTTCACATTTGAAGGTAAAAGAACATGGAAATTTGTGGAATATCTTACTAACAGTACCATGTGAGATTTGATTTTCCAGATATTTAGCATTAAACAAAGCGCACTATTCACTTTGACTTCTCATTTCATCTCCACATGCTAACAATATCAAGGCTTTGATAAGCTGCCTTTAGGACGATATTATTTTTATTAAGATAATTGTAAAAGAACACTCTAATAGTAATGAAATTAATTTTCCTAAGTAGCACTTGTCACAAAATGTCAAGCAAACTAGGTTTTTATCTTTAAAGGTAAGAACAACGTGAATGATTGATCATTTTCTGTAGTGAAATTGTATATTTTGAATGGTCTTCATTTAAAAAAAAGCTGTATGTTTTTTTATTAACATTTGTCAAATATATCATCGATCTTTTTTTTGAATGGCAACATTCAACTTGTAAGATGTCATTTGAAAACTCTTATCTCATACAATATGCTCCTAAATTTTGGCTCGTTTAGTTTAATGCTAAATATCCAGACAATCAAATCTAACAGGGTACTGTAAGATATTCCACAAATTTGAGGAACATGGTACAGTAAAGGACTTGCCCAGAAATGGATGCCACATGTTTTAGACGGCAATGAAAAATTAAATATTGCATTATCTCTGCAGGAAAATACACATGTTTCAACAATTTCTTTGGCTTGTATATATATATATATATATATATATATATATATATATATATATATATATATATATATATATATATATATATATTGTATATAGTATTCCTTGTTCTGAATGTGAAGTAAATTAAAGAAGAGAGCACAAGTATCTCTCTCATTTTTCTCAGAACACACAAACTAATCAGGGCACTTATTTAATTGTAATGAAGCACAAATATTATGTAAGGAAACCAATTATAATAAGAGACTGTTTCTAGATATATTGGAAATGTATTTAAAGCGTAATCCTCTGAATAAAAAAACTGAAATAGAAGATCTTAGTATTATTTACTCAAATTTATTCAACTTGAACAATCATAATAATAGTTTAAATAATATAGACATATCCGTATAAGCTTTATATTCACATTTTCAGACCTATATACCAATCTATAGTCAGTCTCATCAATACAAGAATTTCCATTGGCATAAAACCTATTTTTCAATTAAATTGATACGTATGAAATTTACACTCAAGAACTGTTCAATGTTAATTACTCTAGCACTATAAATAATTAATAATAGCACAACAATAGAAAATCCTAGATTTATTTAAGTCTCAACTATCCTGAAAGAACATACTAGAACTTTCTTTACATAGGATTTCAATACAAAAAAATAGCTTTGAGAACAGGAATTCCTGCCTGTAAAAATAATCAATGATGTTAAGTTCATAATATGTTAGTTTTTCACAAGAAGTTTATCTATATTTAATTGCATAGCAGTGAGTACTACATTCGGCATTTTTTCTTTTTTGAAATATTTTTAAAATCTTACTCAATTAATAGACATATACATATAAACTGCTGGCCACTTGAAACAGTTCATCCACATTTTTTGGTAAAATTCAAGTTTGAATGTTTTTAAAACAAAATGAGATACTGAGGTGCGGTTTTCAGCTGTATCTTGCAAATTTTATTACATATAACCGATGTTAGGCGTAAAACTTACCTAAGCTAAAAAGTTATTTATACAGGGTGTTAAACAAGATTTTTTTTTTGTCAAAAAATTTAATTTTTCTACATAATAAGCTGTAACTGTTTATTATGTAGAAAAATTAAATTTTTTGACATAAAAAATCATATCTTAAAAAATATTTAAAATGTTTTCAATTTCACCAAAGATTACGTAATCTAACAATTAGAGAAATTGTTTTTGTAGCTTTTCTAAATAAAAAATTGAAAAATTTGCAGAGTTTTGTTTAATTCCTGGTATAAATAACTTTTTAGTCAAAGTCAAAATATGCTTTATTGTTATAACAATACAAGTTAGTTAACAAAGCTGTACAACTGAAACACTCCCCTAAATCTAAATCAGAAACATTACAGTCTAAAACATAAAAAAGTAACATAGAATTAAAATTTAAAATTTACAGTGTTAACAAGTATTTAAAAACCACGAATACAACCAAAGCAAGACTGACACAGAAAATGTGCTGTAAAATTCAAAATACTATAATATGAGTTATTTTTTTCAGGTGACGCCTGAAAATTGTCCAATGTCGATCATTGAATATTTTTTTGCCAAGAAAATTGGTTACTGATGTGGGAATAGGCAGGTGTAAATTGTTTATCTACACATTACTGTGAGAATGCTCTCTCGAAAAAACAAAGGTCTACATGAATCCAATGGCTTTGCTTTGCATATATACTGAAGAGCACGCTTTTGTAATACGAAGAGGGATTGGATGAGGTAATTGCTCCGATCCCCAGGTCAATTAGAGCAAAGTACACATCTACCAACCGCTGCACCAAGCTCCTGAAAGCAAAACAACCCATAATAGCAAGACTGATGATGTGCTTTATTGTTCATTGTCCATGATCAAGCCAATTGGTTATGCACTGTAAATTTGTCCTCCAGGTCATCCCTAAAGCATAATACTTTAGTTTTATTGGGATTCAATGAGAGTAAATTTGAGTTAAAGCCTGGAGGTCTGTTGACAGGGTGGAGTGTAGGGGTCCGCCACTCATACCATGCCACAGGATTGATGTATCATCAGCGAACAGGGTAAATTTCCCCCGAATATCAAGGCCCTCAGATCATTGACATACAGGAGAAATAGTATCGGACCCAAAACAGATCCCTGGGATACACCCCAGGCCACTGAACCCCACTCAGAAGAAAGAAAGAAAGAAATCCTTTTATTTCTACATACATAACAAATACAAAGGGAGAAAAAAAAAATACATCTGAGAAATACGTCATTAAAAATGGTAGTCTGTTTTATAAAATTGTCAAGCTATGGTATCAACAAATATATAAATAAAGACATACATAAAAAAAGAAAACAGACAATATTTAGCTTAAACAAAACATTAAAACACTTAATGAATATGAATATGCAGTTGCTACAATGAGATCAAGTCTACAATATAGTAACAACTCAACACACTAATTTCCAAAGTTCAAGAATTCTGGGATAGAATAAGGTTCTACCAAACACAGATGCTCTTTTATGTTAGAGAGAAATTTTCTTTTATCATCAACGATAGATTTAATGTTGCATGGTATACTATTAAATAGTTTAATACTACTATACAATGTACCCTTTTCATACAAAATTTTTCGATGTTTAGGGTAGTTATAATTTAGAGATCTAGTGCTGTAGCTGTGATTCTTAACCAGCTCATTGAAAGTACCAGGATTGCTAGAGAGAAATTTCATACACTCATATATATATATATATACACCACATATAGTCAAAATTTTGTTTTCTCGGAATACACCAAGGCATGAGTCCCTAAATCCCATCTTAAACCAAATTCTCATTATTCTCTTTTGACATCTAAATATTATATTCATATCTGACGTTCCTCCCCATATCACAATGCCAAACTTAGCCAAAGAGTGGAAATTAGCAAAGTAAACCGTCCTAAGGACATCTGAGTTAACACTTTTTGATAGAATTCTAAAAGCATATGTAACAGAAGAAAGTCTCCCTGAAAGGTATACGACATGGTGACTCCAGCTCAGTTTATGATTTATGACAACTCCCAGAAATTTAGTAGAGAATCCCAATTGAACTATCTCATTCTCCAGCATCATCTGGTTGGGAAGCTCCCTAACACCGCCACTAAAAACCATATATTCTGTCTTATTATTGTTAAGAATCAACTTATTTTCATTAAAGTAGCTTTTGGCACGATTTACTATATTTTTACTTTTTTGTTGAACTGCTTCAAAGGATTTGCCTGTAACCAGAATATTTGTGTCATCAGGAAAGCACAAAATTGTTTCAGTGTTTTCATTGAGAGCAATATGGTTAAGACCATTAACAAATATTATAAATAATAGCGGTCCGAGGACACTACCCTGTGGCACATCAACAGTCAAGCTCATTGGCTCTGATCTTACTGATCCAGGAGGACCGCTTAGCTCCACGGATTGCTGCCTATTTGACAGATACGTAGCAAACCATTCCCGTGATTCCCCCCGTATTCCATATCTGTACAGCTTGTCTAACAGTATGCTGTGATCCAAATGAAAATTCCACAAGTCAGGTCACCAGTCTCCACTCTGTTGAGAACAAAATCTGTAAACTGAAAGAGAGCAGTTTCTATTGAGTGATTTTGCAAATAAGCATGCTGGTGACATGAAAATAAATTACAGCTGACAAAAAAGTTACCAAGGCGTATATTCATTGCATATTCAAATAATTTAGAAAAGCATGTAAGCAAACTTATTGGTCTGTAGTTGTTAAAATCTTTTTTGTCCCCTTTCTTGTAAATAGGTTTTACAATTGCATGCTTTAAGCCATCAGGAAATATACCACTTGAAAATGACAAATTTATTAAAAAACTCAGAGGCTTGCAGATATAATTCGCACAATGTTTTAACACTGAGCTTGGTATCTCATCCTCTCCAGTGTCTTTTTGTTCTGTAGTTTAGATATTAAGGTCAGTATTTCCTCTGGTGTTGTGATTATAAAAAATGATCTCCTATTAAAAGGTATGGAGGACATAAAAGCCCCATCTACACCCATTTCACTGTGTTGTGATAACAGCGATTTCGCAATATTTACAAGGAAAGTATTCAAGTTATTTGAACAATCTTTTAGATTTTCCGTCATGCAGAAATCTGAGCCCTTCCCAGAACCTGTTACCTCATTGATGACCTGCTACATAGCCCTTGATTTATTCAATGACTTCTTAATTTTATTCTCATAGTATGTTCTTTTAGCATTCTGCAGAGCCTGGTTATATAATATATTAAAATAATTGAACACTGACTTGAAATTTGGATCCTTTAGAGCCATTGTTTGATATAGAGTCAATTAATTTTTTAATTCAGCAATATCAGGTTTATTATATACAAATTTTTCTTTTGAACTATTTTTAACTATAATTCTGGGGAAACACGTATCAAAATAAAACCGAAAGATACTATAAAAAGAATCATAGACCTCATTGATGTTTGAAGCAACAAAAACGTCTTCCCAGCTTTCCTGACTTATCCTTGCATAAAACTGTAACATGTTGTCCTGGCCAATATCTCTTTTAATAATTTTGGGCATATTTATAGTTACGCTTAAGTTACAAGCCAATATTTGACCACAATGATCTGATAAATTTGTTTCAACTACACGACTCTGCCAATGACCATTAAAATTTGTAATAATATTGTCTAAGCAAGACTGGGTATTTTCAGTTATTCTAGTAAAATCTTTTATTGTAGCAACTGCATTATAGCTAAAAAGTAAATTACAGAGCTCTGACTGAGCTGTTGAACTTCTTAGAAGATCAATGTTAATATCACCGGCAATAAAATATATGTTATTTGCAATACATTGACATTCAAAAGCAATCATTTTTCCTAAGAAGCTCTTAATATCACCAGTAGGAGGACAATAAATGGCTACTACCTGACATTTAAGATTATCTAGTATACACTCCACACCCGCACATTCAAAAACACAATCTTCAGCCAAATCTTCAACCTCCTTAATTGATGTTGTTTTTATTCCATTCAGAACATACACAGCAGATCCTCCATGGCTTGTCTGGCTACGACAGAAAGCACTTGCACATTTGTAGCCTCTTAAGTTTAATACCTTTATCTCTTGTTTGCTCTGCCAATGCTCGGTCACACATACAAAGGGACACTGGTGCTCCTCAACGCTTGCTTCCAATGCATTTAAACAGTTCCTTAGGGGTCTGACATTCTGATGGAAAACAATATTGGTCATTTTGATTTTAGATGAATTTAGCTTCGTGGCCATGCACGAGGCCTCCTCTGATGAAATTTTTTTGATTTTATATGAAATTCTGGTAGGGGATCCCCAGAAGACGCAGAACCCATGCACACACGTTGACGACAATCACCCAAGTAAGATGGAAAACCAAGACAAAGTCACGCCCCTGAAACCATAAATTTCAAGCTTCCGCAGCAGAATGTCATGGCTAACACAGTTAAATGCCTTCGACAGATCGCAAAAGACCGCCGCAGAAACTCCACCATCATTAATCTGGCAATACAGGTCACAAAGAAAATTATACATGGCATCACTCGTACTCATTCCCTCTTGAAAGCCAAACTGGGACTTACTAAGTATATTATTTAAGCTAAGAAAAGACAACATCCGATGCTTAACCAGCTTCTCGATTATTTTCGACAAGGTTGATATAAGAGAAATAGGTCTAAAGTTTGCAGGTTCATCAGTTCTCCCTTTTTTATGAATGGGGATTACTTTTGCAGATTTTAGGCAGGCTGGAAATATACCCAATGACCATGAGATGATGATTGCTTCAACCATTGCCAGCAAGGCTGCATCTGGCAAGTTGAGGAAAATCCTAACAGACAGCGCATCCTCGCCTGATGATTTTTTATTTTTAATGGAGTGTAATAACGAGGTTTGGATGGAAATGTGTGTCATGTACTAAATTGGATCTCTTGATGGATTTAAATTTTTCTGAAGATTAATAATAATATCTGCTTATCTACACGACCAGCCATCTAGTGTGTGTTTTGAAGGGCATACAAGTACTAGCATTAAATTATTGCTAGCTTCAGAAGGCCTTCCCAGTGACAAGGAATCCCTGCGCAAGCTGTATTATCGCTTCCACGATGCCTATGGGATTGGTTCATCTGAAGTGGACTCAGACCTTGCAGCGTATAGATCTTTCTACTCCTCGGAAAAAATTTTACGGCTCCAAAAAATTCGTGAAGGTACTGGTAAATATTATTCTAGTGGTTCACCATCAAAAAGTAAAAATTTTTAGTCAATATGACGCGAAAAGAGGATCTAGCACCCTCTAAAAAATTGACCAATAGCAATTTTAATCTTTTTTTTCTTAATATTCATAAGACATAAAACAGACGAATTATATCTTTTGTTAGAAGAGCTAAATTTTCCAGAAGTCATTGCCATCACTGAGCACTGGCTAAATATCAATCAACCTGTTTTTATTAAAAACTATACCACAATTGCCAGATTTAATAGAACTAATTTAACTCATGGAGGCACCATGATAATGTCTTCAAACAACGATTTTTCCGAAATATCAAAGTATAATCATTTATTATCTGAAAAAGTATTTAAATTTTCTATCGTTTATCACAATACTTATGACCTTTATATTATTTGTATTTATAGAACACCTGATGCTGATGTACAATTATTCTGCCATAACCTTCTAAGTTTGCTCGAGTCTGTAAAAAGCAAATTAATCTTATGTGGCGATTTCAATATTGACTTTTCCTGTGTGTGTGCTGCTCAGGAATGTCTTCAGTCCATCTTTGAGTCATTAGGAATTGCCATGCACGTCAACTCACCAACCAGAATTACTAAGACAAGTGCCAGTACTATAGATTACGTTGTGTCTTCTTTCGATCCTAGCTCCGTCGAATGTAATGTCTTAAGTCCAGGTTTCTCCGATCATGAAGCAATTTTCACAAAATTTTCAATTACATCCAAAGCCAAAAATTCCTCTAGACAAGTAGGCCGTATTTTTTCGGTTAGAAATTTCATTAATTTCAAACACCTATGTCAAATAACTGACTGGGACTCTCACACTTATGATGTCGACACTGAATTTTCTCGTTTTATAAAAACTCTAACTAATATAGCTTCTGAATCTTTTCCTCTTAGGCCTATCAAGAATAAAAGAAGTAAACCCTGGTCCACTAAAGGTTTACGTATATCTTCTAAGAACATGCGGTCACTATCTCATTTAAAGAAATTTTCGGACAGTGTCTTTTTTCATAATTATGTAAAATCATACAGAAAAATTTATCATAAAACTATTAAAGCCGCCAAAGATATTTATTACAATAATAGACTTTCTAACGCCAAAAATGTAGCTAAAGAAACCTGGTCTATCGTAAATGATTTAAGAAACAAAACTCCTTTATCCAGCACTATCCTTACCTCTCCTGAGGACCTAAACAATTATTTTGTAAATGTAGCCAAAGATTTGACTAAATCTGTATCTCAACCTAATGACCCAATTTCATATCTCTCTAATCATAGGGTAAACCTGCACAGTTTCTTCTTTTCACCAGTAGTTTTATCAGAACTTCGTAGTACAATTAATGATATCAAAAATAAATCTTCTTCGGGAACTGATGGGCTTACTTTAAAAATGTATTCAAGTCTGCCGGAATGCACACTAGAGCATCTGACTACTTTGATAAATATGTCTTTCCAAAATGGTACTTTTCCAAGCTGCCTTAAAACTGCAATAATCATACCTCTTCACAAAGGAGGTGTTTCAGAAGAAGCTTCGAACTATCGCCCAATTGCACTTCTCCCTACGCTATCTAAGATCATCGAAAGACTGGTTAAAAAAAGGCTTTTATCATTTCTGTCTAGATATGAAATACTTACAAAACATCAATTTGGATTTTTAAGTAACAAATGCACAAGCGATGCCATGTTTTCCCTTCTTAATAGAGTTTACTCCAGCCTAAACAACCATCACGCTACGGCAACAATTTTCTGTGATTTTTCCAAAGCTTTCGATTGTGTGAATCATAATATATTAACTAACAAACTGCAGTACTATGGATTTAGAGGGGCTCCTCTCAATTGGTTTAAGTCATATCTTAGCAACAGAAATCAAGTTGTGAAAGTTGACAACAGGATGTCTTCTTGTAGGCCAATGGAATATGGAGTGCCTCAAGGCTCGGTACTAGGCCCTATCTTGTTTCTTCTGTTCATAAACGACATGGCTAATTTAAACATTAGTGGAAAAATATGTCTCTTTGCGGACGATATCAGCTTTACGTGGAGCCACCCAGATGTCACGGACCTACATAGGATTGTATCTAATGACCTAATCACCATTAAATCCTGGTGCGATTCTAATCTCCTATGTTTGAACATCTCTAAAACGAAAGTCTTGTCTTATAAAAACACGCTGCAACCCTTTGACCTTAATGGCACCACTATTGATGTCGTAAACTCTGTAAAATTTCTAGGGCTTCTTGTAGATGATTCTTTAAAATGGGATCCACATATCGACGCTTTATCAGGGAAGTTAGGTTCTGCTTGCTTGCTTTGCGTTAAGATCTGTTTCCGAGGAGCTTAGCTTTTCTACCTCTAGAACTGTTTATTTTGCTCTTGTTGAGTCGCACCTCAGATATGCTATTCCATTCTGGGGTACATGTTGTGCGACTCAATTTGATCGAATTTTTATACTACAAAAAAGAGCTGTTCGTTACCTACTGAGACTTAACAGTAGAACTCACTGCCGAGATTTCTTTAAAAGATATAAAATACTAACCCTTCCTTGCTTATTCATTTTGGAATCGGTTTGCTTAATTCGTAAGCACGCACCTGCTCTATTAGAGAGACCTCACAACTACCCTCTCAGAAATACTGAGCACGATCTCTATCTTCCAACCCCACACTCAGAGTTAATTAAAAGATCAGTAATCTACAATGCAAAAAAATGCATAATCACCTGCCATTTAACATCAAATCCATAATATCTCTGACTTCATTTCGCAAGGCTTTGAAATCATTCTTACTGGAAAGAGCCTTCTACACCGTGAACGAGTTTTACAACACATAATTTTATCCTTATGAACCCCTAGTGTGGTAGTTGCCATTACCAACCATTTTTACCGAACTTTGTATATGTATTTTTTTAATTGTTTCGTACTTTTTTTATTTTTTACTTTGCTTTTTTATTTTTTTACATTATATTTATGAAAATGTATATAACATAGTACGACTGACAAAGTACATTTCTAATGTACTTCTTTTAGGATTCTATAATATTAATATTATAAATTCCTGATTTAAATATTATTTTTCTATAATATTTATGATGTGTTTTTGTCTTGTTTAGTTTGCTAATTTTGATGTTTGTAAACTATTTTTTTACAACATCTTTGTCCACAAAATTGTAAAATTTTTTTGACAATAAAACATTTATTTATTTATTTATTATTTTAATAATAATAATAATAATAATATCTTTATTTCCAACAAAATCATTTTTTACAATGACAAAGAAACGTCAACAAAAAAGTGGATTACGACTTGCATACCAATGTATATAAATTATTTTAATATTAGACACAAAAATTTACAAACAGATTAAAATTTTTTTAAAAATTTACAAACAGATTAAAATTTTTTAAAAAATTACAAATGGCACTAAGAATCTCTATATTTATCTTAAACTTAAAATGTTGTAAATACAATAAAATAAAATAGATACAATAAAAAAACTTTTGGTAATGGTAATTAAAATTCAAATTTAAATGAATAAAAGCACTTACTCTGCAAGTACCTTATCACAGCCTTGCGGAACATATTAGTACTTGCAGTACTTGATATATTGTTTGGTAGTGACTTAAAAGCTTTTTTCTACAACCGTCCTTAAAATCCTATTTTACACACTGATTGCAGTAGCTAAAGCTTGTTTTCAAGCACCGATGCGTGAAATACAATGCTTTCCCTAAAGGATTTACTTCACGCACCGGCTCAATAAGAAATGCATGGGCCGCCATTAATTTTAGGCACCGGGCCCGCACTGGTAATAATTTTATTAGGCGGCCGTGCCTCGCATTTTGTATCGTTGTCATGGTAACGAGTTGTCAAATTGCCAATGCAAACAGTTTAAAATAGACACTTTAAGTTCGAATAGTAATTTGAACAGTTTATTATTTTAAGTTATAATAAGCAATAATTATGGACTCTGATATAGAAATGTGTACTCCACCAGATATTACGGAAGCAGCGAAAACAGCTAGTAATTCTCTGTTACCTCAGAAGTCAAAGGAAATTTATGAAAACACGTACAATAAATTTATGACCTGGCGCAGTAAGAACAATATTAAAACCTTTTCTGAAAATGTTTTACTCGCATATTTATCAGAATTGTCAAAAAATGTGAAATCATCAACACTATGGAGTCATTATTCAATGCTAAAAAGTACTATTAGCATTAAAAATAACATTGACATTGGTAAATATCCAAAAGTTCATGCATTTTTAAAACGGAAGAATGAAGGATATATTCCACAAAAATCTCGAATATTGGAGAAAGAACAAATTTTCAAGTTCATAAATAAGGCTCCTGACGAAGTTTTTTTATTAACCAAAGTGATATTAATATTTGGGATTGCTGGTGCTCTAAGAAATTTAAGCGAAATTTATAAGCTAAAAATGTGCGATATTAACAAGATTTATACCCTTGTGTGATATCACACTTCTTCATCAAGTGGAAAATTGCCTATAAAAGTTTTTAACTTCCAGAAAAATATACAGGCCCTTGTTACACAATATACTATTATGGCCTGATAGTTTCGAAAAAGGTGTGAGGGTACACTAAGACCATGTCTGATAATTATAATTACTAATTATAAAGGAAAATTAAATAATTTAACTATAATTTCTATTAAAAAGTTACCTACATTAAAAAGTTACAATTAAAAAACAGAAAATTAAATAAATAGTTCATTAGTTTAATTTGTATTATATAAAGGAGAAAATTAAATAGTTTAATTTTATTTCGGTTGTACAAAAAGTATAGTGTGCACACTTTTGTGTGATATCACACTCGTGTATAAAAGTTAACTTCAGGCTAGCAACTGGCTGATAATTGCCCTTAAGGCGCTTAGGTAAGTTTTACGCCTAACGTCGATTATATGTAATAAAATTTGCAAGATACAGCTGAAATCCGCACCTCAGTGCCTCGTCTCGTTCTCTTTTTAAAAATATTCTAACTTCAATTTTACCAAAAAATGCAGGTAAATTATTTCAAGTTTACATATAAATATATAGAGAGAGAGATAAGAAAAACAAAGTGACAATAATTAGAGTGCTGTACCCCGCATTTAAAAAATATCTTTGTAGGTGAACCGAATGTCGATAGCCCCCTAAATGCCCTGGCCGCAGAGACATGGACGAAAAAAAGCGAATATCAAAAGCACGTGATGGATATGTATAAGGCGATGGATATGCATAAGACAAATTAATGTATAGATTTTTTTTAGGTTTTTGCAAGGTATTTTACGTATTTCTTGTGTTCTGGGGTGATTCCAATGACAAATGTAAATTATTGGTCAATAGTATTATGATATATTAGGGCAGACTGATTATTATTTCGACTTTTGAATTGTGTATGTTGTTAGTATTAGATTGGTTCAAAGAGCTTTATAATTTTTATTTGTGATCTTTACCTCATATCTGGTTTGTCCAAAAATCCAAAAAAGTTCTTTCTTTTTCTGGAATGTTGTAAAGTTAAAATGTAAAGAATAGAACGCTGCTAGAAAATTGGGGTTGTAAAACTTGGAAGGGAATTTTTTGCAATTTCAATTTTTTTATTGAAACAACATAGTCTTATAACTTTTTAAATGTTTTCAGTACCTTCAATATAGAATTTAGGCCATTTAAATTTATATCTACAGCTTATACCTATTAAAAGTGATAAATCTAATCTGTTACATCTTGACATTGAGAGAAAGCGGGAGTAATTAATTTTCTTTACAAAAGCTCCATGAAAATAACTGGACTGTTAGGCAATTAGCTTAAAAATGTATCTATAGTATATTTAAAACCAAGATGCATATTAGGAAAACAAATCAAGATCAATCAAAGATTTTATGACTGCTTGACCAAAAGCAAACGCTATCGAACTGGTCACATACAGGTCATTGTTTATCAAATATGCAAAGAGGATATAAATATACTATAGTAATTATTTAGTATTTTGTTAAAACCATGCTTCTGGTAAATTTGTATTTACTTGTTTTTGCCAAATTTTAGAAAAAAACATTGAAAACTGTAAATTTATTTGCGTTTACAACATTTATATGTATATACTAAACGTGTTACTAAAAGCTATCCCACAGTAGCCCTCTTGGCTAAAACCTTTAACCTGATTTTTAAGTTAAATTTAAAAAGTCCTAAATTTCATAATATTTATTTATATTTGCTGATATTTTTTTGACCGGACTAGACAATGAGTGGCAGGTTTACCAGATATATGGAGAAGGGTTAAACAACATCTCTATTAATTGGGGATATCAGGTAACAGGATTGTAGATCTTTACTGAAGAATTTATTATTACTTGGTAGCCCGAAATCTGTCAACATTTACTAATTAATATACACTCTGTATGTGGTATTTTTCTTCATGGATAATAGTTTATAATTGGGTTAAATGAAAGAGTATGGAATAAACTTATCATTTCTGTAACATGCTAGGTACAACAGTTAAACATATTAATAATATGAAAAGAAATTGCTGTATAAAAACAATGTTACTAAATGTAATGAAAATTAAATGAATGAATTGAAATGAATTTAGACACTAGAGAAGTATTTTTTTTCGTTGATTTCCCAGCAATCACTTTTTTATTTAGAAATAATATCTATTACTGCATAAAATAATTCCAAATGACCTAAGTAACTAATAAGGGGCTTTTATCATTAAAAAATTGTTTTTCTTTTAAGTCTGGTTTATAAACTATAAGAGATTTCTCTTGCTCAAATGATCATTCTAGTCCTTCATTTTTGATATTGTAGACAATAATGAACACAAGCGAGTTAACTGGGAACATCCCACTAATATTATAAGGTGTCCCAATATATTATGGCTCCTGTTTGCCTTTATATGGGTGGCTTGTTCAAACGTTTTGACATAAACAACCACTTTGAAGTCAAATCACGTTTTTTTTTTTAGGTTGGCTCATTGAAAATATTAAAACGTTTTGAACACAGAAGTTATTTTAGAAGCTTTAAATTTCTATGTAAATTAATTTTTATACCGGGTAGCCCAAATAAAAGTTGTGATCCAGACATGTGTATTTTTAATCAGAACAACTTTTACTTTTTTATTTTTGAGCTCTACATAAGATTTTAACCAACCATATTTGATATAAAACACAGGGTGTTTTTACTGTCTATTGTTTTAGCTAGAATAAAAATACAGAAACTCGACTTAGAATGTCACTCACATATAAAGCAACTCTAGCAAAATTATTTTTAAGTTCGAAAAATGACCGTTCGGGGGCGTGACAGCAACTCAAAAATTGAAATACTGATTTTCTCTTGAATTAATTAAGGTTTATCGAAACTATAAGGTATTGTTTTCTTCAGCCAGTTATGCAACTTTTTCGTATTCGTAAGTGTTGGATGAAGGTCAAACTTCCCTTCCTGTAGAGCTATTAACTGTATGATAGAAAAACCATAAAAGTTATTTTTTTTTAGTTTTTCTCAAATTGTAGGCTTAGTTGAAATGACAGATGAAAATAATTTTCACTTCATCGTTGTCACTTGTTCTCCTCTACAAATTGGTGAGGTTAGTTTTCAATCCGACGTTTCGGATTCGGGCGACCATCATCAACTTTGTTAATTTAAATACCGATCTTCAATTAATTTATGACCAAAAAAAGTCATATACTAAGGACCACTAATAGAATCATTACGGTAAAGTTAATAGCTCTATATGAGGAGCAAAAAATCGCTTTTGTCTATCACTAAGTTGAATTCAATTTATTATTGAAAACAGAAAAAAAAAGATAAATAGCAAAAAGATGCATAACTGCCTGAAGAATACAATGCTCACATTGAATAGATTTTTCAGATGGATTTTGTGGTCAATTTCGTCCCATAGGTTTTCAATTGGGTTTTGATCCGGACTTTGCGCTGGACAAGACATTATGTTGCCCCTGTCATATTGATAAGTTTACTTAAACAAGACATGCTGTCGTCCGCGAATGTGAGCATACATTTTCTAAAATATTGTTATAGACAAAATGATTCATTATCGAATCTATTTTCTCTAGGGGGTTTATACTGAACCCCGAAAAACACTTCCAAACCATACTACTGCTTCCTCCATGCTTCACTGTGAGCCTATACTAACCCCTGAAATTCTATGAGATTTAAAGAGTTTAAATCTACTTTTATCAGAGAATAAAACTGTTTTTTATTTGTCATGAGATCATTTCACATGTTCTTTAGCAAAAAATAATATTTTCTATAATATACTACAGATGTTAATGAATCATGGACTTATTTTTGGCACAAATTTCTACATTGTTTAGATCTGTCCCCTAAAAAATATAATTACAAAGACCGCCCTTCCAAATAAAGAATGGATAAACCTAGACCTAATTAAACAGAGCGAGAATTAAAAAAAAAATTGTATTGGTTGTTCAGATCTTGGAACACACTGGAGTCAAAAGACTTATACGCTCTATACTATATTTTGCAACAAGCGCAGAAAACCTAATATCAACAACCTTGGGTAAACATAATATTGATTTTTCAAATTGTACCACCAGTGAATTTCATTCATAGACAGACTATTGAGATGTGTAATTTCGAATTGCTAACAGAAGTTATAGAAAAGGGCAAATAATTCCTTACCCGATAATATTTATCAATTTTTATGGTTACGAAAGTAATAGAACGTATGTTCCTACTTTTTTTGGGCCGCTGTGTTTATTCTAACATAATTTTATGTAATAATTTTAAATCTTAGAAATAACTTTTGTGTTCAACTTTAAATATTTTTACTGTAAACTGAGATAATCAGGGGCCAAAATATAATGGGTCACCCTGTACAAGAAACCTGTTCCAGTTATTATTTATTATTATTATAGTTACTATATTTCGTGGCCCGTATAATTCAGGTTTGTCTCAAATGTTTATACAAATTGCAACATTTTTTAGTTTTGTTGCTTTGACTGGTAATGAAAATTTAATTTCGTTATTTTGGAATTATACAGAATGTCCAAAAGTTCCGTTACAATATTTGGAGAAGCTATTCATGATATAAAAATAGTTTAAAAAGTTTCTATGAACATTGTTCGGAAAACAAACGCTCCGTTTTCAAGATAAAGCCTAAAACCTCGGAAAAACAAACCAAAAGCATACAGTGACATTAGTGACAGGTATACATAAAATAGTCTAGGGATTGAGCATCAACAAACTCGCTAAACTTAAAAAAAAGAAGTCCAAAAAACAGTAACAATTTTTTTGCAGTAAAATGACCTAAGTTTATACTTCAAAAAATTTATATTATAAACTGATACTTTGACAAAGTGCATTATAATATTTACAAGCATTATAGGATTGATAAAAAGCCTATCTATGACTCTCTGGCGACAGTAGTCCCTCATACGGGTGTTATATTCATGGTTAGAGAGATATTGACTTACGAATTTCAAATATGTTTGTACCATAAACAGTAAGGATGCTAAGCCCAAATCAAAAAGATGCTAAATAATTTCTTCTTACTAAACACATCGTAAATAAGATAAGCGGGTTAATACAAAAGGTTAATATAGCCGCCATAGAAAAATATATACAACGGGGATAGCCGCAAATTATCTTTGGCAAAAGTCTGCCTACTCTCGTCTGCCAGCTTTCTCAGCACACTTGACAACATTGCGCGTTAATGCATGTCTTTTTCACCCTACTGCGTAGCTATATTGATCTATTGTAATATTTAGGTAATAAAAACTGATGCTAGAAACAAAACTATCCATGTGTTAAATACGTTTTCTAAAATTAAATCAATATGGGCAAAAAAGTCGAAGGAACATAAAAATTGTCAAATAAAGCAGGGAACCCAGTCAAAGTAACAAATTGTGTTAGTGTCGCTACAGCAATATTTTTGGGACGGATTAATTATGGTTTAAAGTTGGACAAATTTTTTAAGACTCTGTATATTGAAGACGAAGCGTTTCCAGACTCTTGTTTAGGAAACTTTTTTAAAAATATTTCCTTGTATATAATAGACTCTCCAAATAGTTTAACAGAATTTCTAGACGGTCTGTATGTGAACCAATTTGGATCTACTGTTACAAACTGTTGAAAAATTCGTATTGTGTTTGGTGTGATTTATAATATTTTGTACAGTGAATTCTGAAATGTCTGTAGGCAATATATTTTTAAATATAACTTTGAAACACTTGTCGAGGGTGGTCTATCCTATGGTATAATGCTTTTTTAATTTAACGTTTTGTTTTTAAAATAATAACTAATATTTTTTTATATTTTTGCGTATACTAGGGTGAAGTTTCAGTAAAATTAAATAGCATTTTTGGTTTTTAATTGTAATTTTTCAATTTACTTTTTGAGAAAAACCGAAATATTGTATGCTACAAAATTCTCCAACAGTATTAGTCAAAGTCAAAGTCAAAAACAATTTAAGAAAAATCTCATATACAAAGCAAGCAAACCTAAACTAAGCAACAACAAAAACAAGTCCTGTCATTTTTGGCAATATACAGGGTGTTTCTTAATTGAGTGTCAATATTTAAGAAGGTGATTGTTGGGTCCATTTTAAGAAGAAAACTTCATATAAACATATGTCTTAAACAGTGTAAATTTTGAGATACAGGGTGTTAAACTTTCAATAATTTCATAATTTTTCGATATCTCGAATACCACTCTAGATATTGTAATGAAATTTGGTATAGAGGTACTATGCATCTAGTGGAATTTTTTGATGTAGAACATTTTTTTTTATTTCCACCAGTGGCGTCCGTACGGAATCCGACCTGCATATTTTCGCAGACATTGATGGTACGCCACTGTTTTTTTTTTAAATAAAAATTATTTTTAAAATTCCCATTCATTTTTAAGCAAGTTTGATCCCTGGGTAATTTTGTGTTGGACGCACGGTTTTCGTTTTAAAAAATAAAAACCGTTTCTCTGCATGGTCCAAACAATCCTGGTCATAAGACGGATATCACCATGCATGCAGAGGAATATTATTGTATTAAACTCGAGAAATCAAATCTTGTCGAAAATAAATACTAAAAGTTTTCAAAAACAAATAAGTGAAACAATAAAAATGCTTTATTTTAGAAAAATCAGTGGCGTGAAAGTAATTACTATGTCCATTCTTATTAAAATCAGAAATCGCTTTATCTTAGTGAGAGATATTTGTAGATAATAGTATGTAGTCTTCAGCCACCAATCTATGACCACCACGTCAATGTTTTTCAGAAGTCTGTTCCTTCATAAATACTTTTTATAAATTTTACTAAAATAATATAACATTCTTCAACAATAACAAGTTATTTACAAAACTATACTAATACAACTAGGTACATAATTAATAATTTCAACAAAAATAATTAGGTTTTAACAAATTGACAGCACACTTTGTGAAACAAAATAGAAGAAAAAAATTAGATAAGTTGTTGAAAATGCCCACCACCTTGGAGAATACACGCTTCAGCCCTTTTCCTCATGTTGTCGCGAACTCTTTGAAGGATACCCTCGGTGTTTCTGCTCATATCGTAAGAATCTCTTATACGATCCTTCAGCTCCTCTACAGTGTTTACTGGGGTGCGGTAAACTAAAGATTTAAGATGTCCCCATAGAAAAAAATCCAAACTATTTAGGTCTGGGGACTTAGGGGGCCATGGTTTGGGTCCGCCACGACCTACCCATCTGTTGTTAAATGTGCGGTTCAAATATTCTCTGGCTTCAATACTAAAGTGAGCGGGCGCGCCATCGTGCATGAACCACATTCTGTTTCTAATCAGAATTGGTATATCTTCTAACAATATCGGCAAATCGTTCTCAAGAAACCGGCGATAATTATGACCATTTAGTCTTTCTGGGAGGAAAAAAGGTCCAATTAGGTGATTTTCAATAATGCCAGCCCAAACATTTACAGAGAATTGCTCTTGATGATGATGTTCTACAATGGCATGGGGGTTCTCCTCGGCCCAGATATGATTATTGTGGAAGTTTCTGATAGCGTTCCTGGAGAAGTTCGCTTCATCTGTGAACACAAAAATTAACTCGGAAAGGAAGATCTCGGGGAAGTAAGGCTTGCACTCTTTGAATGTGATATGGGTATAAAAAAATCATGTAAAATTCTCCAAACTAGGATGTGCGAAATATTTAGGTTAATTCCAATTTTCCTTAGTACTCAGTTCAGGATTTTCATCTATGGAATTTAATACTGCCCCTTTTAATTGATTATTTGGCTTGAATGTACCTGTTTCAGTCAACCTTCTATGCACATTTGCAAATATTCGCCTATCTGGTATGACTCTACCAGGAAAGCGCTCTTGATATAATCGCCTAGCTTCCGGTGAACTGCCATCAGCCAAACCATACATGTAATGCATGTCTGCCAACTCTTCATTGGTAAACTCAACCATTTCTTTTCTCAGATATATCAGATATTTAGAACTCAAAATTAATTAAACCCGACTGAATCTGAAAGCTGAACTGTCAAATTAAGTTACAAGAGAAGTATTAATTCTGACAGCCAAAGCCTGCTACAGGAATAATTATTATTAGTAATCTTTCTTTATTGATGAACTAATAGTATCTTATAGTTTCGTGTTAAAAAATTATAAACTCAAATAATAATTTTGAAATCTTTGGGTATTAGTTATTCATAAGCAAATTTGATTTCTTGAATTTCAGTCAAAAAAAAATTTCCTTGCATGCCATGGCGATTGGTGTTGTCATATTAGCGATATTGTTAAAACTCTGCAGAGAAACGGTTTTTATTTTTTAAAACGAAAACCGTGCGTTCAACTCAAAATTACCAAGACATCAAACTTGCTCAATAATGAATGGGGATTTTAAAAAAAAATCATTGGCGTACCATCAATATCTGGGAAAATATGCAGGTCGGATTCCGTACGGACGCCACTGGTGGAAATTTAAAAAAAATGTTTTACATCAAAAAATTTCACTAGATGCATAGTACCTCTATACCAAATTTCATTACAATATCTAGAGTGGTATTCGAAATATTATCGAAAAATTATGAAATTATTGAAAGTTTTAACACCCTGTATCTCAAAATTTACACCGTTTAGGACATATGTTTATATGAAGTTTTCTTCTTAAAATGGACCCAAAAATCACCTTAAATATTGACACTCAATTAAGAAACACTCTGTATACTCTAGAAGCAAGTTAATTTAACTGTGTAAACGAGCAAAGAACAAACACAAAGTTGTATATTAAAATAAAATATGATCATATATAAATTGCTGTAATGCATATTATATTCAGTTTAAAAAGTATAAAATTAAAACTTCAACATATAGTACTTAGATGTATAAAAAACATAGCACAGAGTGGACACAAAAACACAAAACAGATTTAAATATAAAGCATAAAATACAAAAATAACTATTACAATCCTAAAAAAAGTATTTACATATTCAGTTAAATGATTCGTCAAAGAATTCAGCAACTGAATAGTAGGCTTTCGTAATCAATAGGCTTCTCACTTCTGGCTTAAAATGTCTTGGATTAGAAATGTCCCTTATATTTGAGAGTAGATGATTAAATATTTTTTTGCTGTTAAAAATTATAGATTTCTGGGTCAGAGTCGAAGAGGGATTAGGCAGGGAAGTGAGTCGAGAGCTTCGAGTTGCATAAGCTCCAGTTGACTCAATCTCATGCCCGAACTTAACATGCACAAGGCAGACGGTTTCTAATATAAATATGCAGGATAAAGTTAAAATTTTTTGTCTTACAAAGTAAGGTCTGCATGACTCCCTGAAGGGTAGTTTACACATATATCTAATTGCACGTTTTTGCAGTACAAAGATCATGTAAAATAACTGATTAGAGCAAGATCCCCAAAAGCATATTCCATAACGTAAATGGGACTCAATCAAAGCAAAGTAAACGTTCCTTGCCATGGACATGCTCAGCCCCGAGCAACAACCCTCGAGGCAAAACATTCCTTAGCTAATTTAACATTCATACTTAAGATATGTGCTTTAAAATTTAATCTTTCATCTATATACAAACCCAGAAACTTATTAACCTTCAAGTTTCCCTAAACCTGAGAGTCAAGAGACATTTCACCAATCTGACATTTAAAAGAAACAAACCATTCCTTTAACTTCAATAAATCCATTTTGATGGCAAGCTCCAACTGATTAGCGTCCTTATTATGCCAGATAATTGTATCGTCAGCAAACATCGTAAACACTCCCGAAATGCTCAATCTGGACAGATCGTTGACATATAACAGGAACAAAAGCGGGCCTAAAACAGATCCCTGAGGAACACCAGAAACAATTTCTCTTTCACTTGATTCCCTGTCATTAAACACTACTGACTGATGGCGCCCAGACAAATAAGAACTTATCCAGGCCAGAGTTGCATCTTTGAATCCATATGTTTCAAGTTTTCGCAACAGCACTCTATGATCTACACAGTCAAACGCCTTGGTAAGGTCACAGAATACTGCTGCGGCAACTTCTCCGTAGTTCAGAGTTCTATACAAGCTGTTAAGGAAAGAAAAAATTGCATCATTTGTGATTTTGGAAGCTTGAAAACCAAACTGAATTCACCAGCTTTTCGATAACCTAAAGTTAGAGGGCACTTCAAGGTCACCCCCTTTAAAAAGTGGAATAACTTTTGCTTGCTTTAGGGAAGGGGGAAAAATACCACTCTGAAAAGACCAATTTATTGCCTCTGCAAGCGTCTTTAGTGCGACAGCGGGCAAATGTAAAAGTATCCTCAAAGAAATATTATCCCAGCCAGATGTATTTTTATTTTTTAATTCTGAAATCTTTAATTTCATTTATATCAGTTGGAGAAAAAAAAATGTATCTCTCACCCATATACCATCAAGGAAGGTCAAAGGATCATTTGTGGGATTTATATAAGAGGACAAGTTGACGGCCACGGTGCAGTAAAAGGAACTAATGACCTGTCACATTGGAACAGGTTGTCTGACCGTTTTCTCCACACAGTTCCTTAACAATCCTTCAACTCTCCCTCTGTTCATTTGTGGATTGCTTCAGTCGATTGGCATAGTGAAGCTGTTTAGCTGCTTTAATTGTACTTCTATATACAATTCGATATTTGTTAAAATATGAAATAAATGTTAGATTTTCAAAAAAATACTTTGGCAGCATGTGCAAGAAACGCATATTTCTGGACGAGGTTTTAAGTCCTTTGGTAAACCACGATTTCCTCATTTTTATAGTTTTAAGGGGAAAAGATTGACAATGCAACATTTAAAAAATTTTAAAGTTAGCGACAAAACAAATAATAATTGGTATGAAATTTTCATAAGAAATAAATGACACCCCTAAATAGGTTTTGCTTAAACGATTAATTCCAAAAATACCTAAATACGTTAACTTTTTGTATTAAAGAATCCGCAGTTGATAAATTTTCATTTAAAAATAATTGAATTAGCTATAGCCTTGACATCTCATAAAAATTTTAATTCAAATTCAAAATATGCTTTATTGTGCTAAATACAAAGTACTTGTTGACAAAGCTCTGACAAAAATCATAAATTAAATTGCCTAATAAATAAAACATACCTACAATAAAAAACAAAAAATGGTCAAAATACTATAATGTAACTACACATAATTTAAGATATAGCTAAACATTAAAAGTTTGAGGACGTAACACATATTTAAAATATCATTAGTTTATGTCCAATTATCATCAAAATAATCTAGCAAACTATAATAGGCTTTTTCCCTAAGTCGTGCTGAAGCTAACTTTTTAAACACTTTTAATGTGGGTGACAATTTTATACTATTTGGCAGGTGGTTGAAAATTTTTATGCTTTCATAAATTAGTGAATTCTTAGTAAGAGCGCTTCAGGGAATTGGTACTTGTATATTATTAACCAGTCTAGCATTGTAATTACTAGATCCAGATAAACTAATAATATGATGGTATTTTTTAAATATAAGACATACTGTTTCCAATATAAAAATACAGGGAAGAGTCAAAATTTTCAATTTTACAAATAATGGTCTGCATGATACTCTTGTATTTACCTGGCAAATATACCTTATTGCTCTTTTTTGCAGGACAAAAGTAGAATTAAAAAGGTACCGGCAACAAAAGCCCCAAAAAGCAATACCATAACGCAGATGACTCTCTACAAGGGAGAAATAAACAGATCTAGCAACAGACAGTCCCAGTTCATTCGAGACAACCCTTACAGCATAACACCCACTTGCAATTTTTTTGTTGAGTGCCACAATATGGTTTTGAAACTTTAGCCTGTCATCGATCATAATGCCTAGGAATTTATTTACTCGTCTATTTTCTAATTCATAACCATCCAAATTTAAACCAGAAAAGGCAAACTTAAAGCTAAGTACGCTTGTTTTCTTAACATTAAAACACAGTAAGTTGGAGTCGCACCATTGTTTTACCTTCACCAGGTCTTCAGAAACAATATTCATAAGTTCATCCTGCTGTGGGTGTGCCCATAAAATAGTTGTATCATCTGCGAATACAGTAAAAGAACCCCGTATGTCAAGAGAGGCAAGATCATTGATATAGAGCAGAAAAAGTATTGGGCCAAGCACCGATCCCTGTGGAACTCCATGATTCACATTGCACGTCTCAGACATAACACCCAATGACTTTACAATCTGTCTTCTCCCAGTCAAAAAGGACTCGAACCTTTTAAGTGTATTGCCTCTAAAGCCATAGTTGGAGAGTTTATCCAGCAGTATTCTGTGATTTACACAATCAAATGCCTTGGAAAAGTCACAGAACACCGCTGCAGCCACGTCTCCCATATTTAAGCTTGTATATAACTTTTCAAGAAATTAACGCCCTTCGATTCCTGAAACCCAAACTGATTCCTGCTCAAAACACTATGCCGCTTCAAAAAAGAATTCATTCTCCTCTTAACCAACGATTCAACGACCTTAGATAAACAGGGCAAGAGAGAAATGGGCCGGAAATTTGTTGGATCATCCAGCTCGCCCCCTTTGAATAATGGATTAACTACAGCCAACTTCAGACATGATGGAAATTTGCCACAATCAAATGACATATTTATAGACTGAACCAACCCACTGAGAGCTTCATCGGGGAGATTCTCGAGAATCCTGAGGGATATCTCATCAATGCCACAGGACTTCTTATTCTTTATTGATTTAAAAATAATTTTTATCTCATCAATATCAGTGTGAGCCAAGTAGAAAGAGTCACGAATAGACACATTCTGAATGTAAGAAAGTGGATTGATTTGGGGTCTTAAGTTCTTTGTAATTTTTTCAGCTATTGTACATTGTTTCACATCAATAGGAATCCGATTTACATCCGCTGTTCTACCAGTCAAATCATTAATAATACTCCAGTTTTCTTTAGTTTTGTTACTTGCCCTCTCTATTCTATTTCTATAATACATTTGCTTCGCAGTACTAATTACCTTTCTGTAGATTTTTCTGTAGTTTAAAAAATAATTGTGAAAATAAAGATTTGTGGTATATTTTCTGAAGGTATGTAATGCCCTCAAATTTATTGATGAAGTTCTTATTCCAGAAGTTACCCAAGGTTTTCCTGATTTCTTTTTTAATTTGCAAATTGGGAAACTTTTATTAAAAATTCCTAAAACAAGCTCATTAAAGTAATGCAATGGATCACAAGACTCACCTATCCGATGCCAGTTAACACCCATACTGTACGTTCGAAAATTATTAAAGTTAGTGGAACTATATATTCTACCATACCTGAATTTTTTCCCTTTTTCTTTAAATGCAGCTATTTATTCCTTGCAAAATAATTATTATAAACAATATATACATTTCTGGATTTTCAAAACGCATAAAGGAAATTTTTGCCTTATTTTTAAACTCAAATATATCTGAAAATACAAAAGATCTTTTAACATTTGAAACATTTGAACATTTGAAACATTTATTGAATTAAAGAAGCATTGCTACGAAAAAATTACATAGTAGCACTCTTCTTGAGCTACAAAAGTCGCTTGTCAGTAGAGTGCTTGATAGAATTCCTATATTACAATATCAAATAGTACATGACTAACCGGAGCATTTATAAAACAACAAAAACTAGATCACGGTCTTAGTGACCATGCGCAACTTAAATAATTTAACAAAATTATAGTGTATTCCTTATTATTACTAACTGGAGCATTTATAAAATAACATAAACTATAGATTTATAATAGGTATTGTATGTGTGATAGTCTGAAAATTCTCTTTTATCCACTCGGAACCTCTTAATGCATAAGACAATTTACTCCTAAGATTCCTTATCTGCAAAGGCAATATATTATACAGCTTAGGGCCCAGGTATGATATGTGTCTCATAGCAGCAGAAAACACCGGCTGTGGAAAGGTCAAGGCTTCATCCGTGATAGAACGGGTGCAATAATTATGAGAAATCAAAGTTTTGTATGTTTTATCATTGTTCATGAATCTCAGTGTACTTCTTACAAATAATTGACGAACCGATAGCAAGCCACTCTCCCTAAACAATATTTCTGTTGGAAATAGTTTATTCTTCTTCAAAATTACTTTAATTATATACTTTTGTGTGATGACCAGAGGATTAAGGGCATTGGAAGTTGCACTCCCCCAAACCCCCATCCCATAGCAAAGTATGGACTCCACCAGAGCCTGGTATGTGAGAACCAGAAGCTTCCGAGACAGAAATTCCCTTAACTGATAGAACTTATAAATTGTTTTACGGATCTTATTCACAACATAGGTTATGTGGTCCACATACTTGAGATTTTTATCTATATACAACCCAAGATACTTTACATTATCTTTCCCAGATATGCTTAGACTACAGGCACAGTTTGAGGTTCCCATTATACATGAGAATTCATGCACCTTCAGTTTTGGGAATAGTATATTACTTTTATTATTCATTGAAAATGCAACATACGAGGTCTTAGAAACATTCATTGTCAGAAGATTCTGATCCATCCACATCTTTATTCTGGATATATAACTTTCAGCCCTGTGGAACACACCCTCCCAAGAATCGCCACTGACTAAAATAACTGTGTCATCCGCATAACATACACATTCTTTACTTTCACTAGGCAAGACTGAGAATAAATCGTTTACATAGATGGAAAAAAGTGTGGGGCCCAGGACTGTGCCCTGAGGAACACCAAACCCTATCGTACTTTCGTCACTTAGAACACCATTAATTTTAATTTTTTGTATCCTGTTTTTTAAATAAGATTCAAAAAGATCGTGGGCAATACCCCTGATACCACAATTCCTAAGTTTGCCAAGCAAGGTTTGGTGATCCACTGTATCAAAAGCACGGGCCAAATCAATGAATATACCAATGGTTTTTTGCTTCTTTTTGAAGTTCTTTATAATAAAATCCGTAACATGAACCATTGCACTCTCAGTTGACAGACCAGATCTAAATCCGTATTGTGAGTCTGAGAGTATTTTGTTTCGACACAAAAAACCATCCAGCCTTAACTTTATACACTTTTCAAACAATCGGTTTATCATGCTGGTTATCGCAATTGGTCTAAAATTTTCTTTTTGTAGTTTGTCACCCGCCTTGAAAACTGGCACCACTATCGCTCTTTTAAGAATGTCCGGATATACACCACACTCGAAAATCAAGTTAATCAAATGTAAAAGCGGCTTCGTAAGGTATTTGTGGTTTTCTTTTAAAATAGAGGATGAAATATTGTCCTCCCCTGCAGCCGACTTTAGCTTTAGAGAAGCTATGACCGCGATAATTTCATTTTTTGAAATAGGGCTAAAAAATAGAGACTCAGTTATACTTTTGCATGGAAATTTATAATCGTTGCCTTTAATCGAATCAGCCAAACTCTTACCAATGGTTTCAAAATATTTGCCAAATATATTAGCAATCTCTTTGTTATCACCTACAAGTATATTATTGTTCATTATTCCGGTAATTTCCTTAGGTTTTGTTTTTTTGCTGGTGGCATTTTTTATTACCTCCCAGGTTTTCTTGACATCATTTCTACATTCATTTATTTTTGTTTTAAAATAATTAAACTTAGCTTTTTTAATTAGATTAGTAAGACTATTTCTATACCTACGAAATCTCTCTTGGGCGTCAAGATTATCTGGGTATTTAATTGCTGTCTTTTTTAGTTTATCCCTATTTTTAATAGAGTTGATTATACCTGCAGTAATCCATTCACTCTTTTTTATAACCTTTTTAACTTTCAAAAACTTTGTAGAATCCCTGATAATGTCTGACAATATGTGAATAAAATTACTAGTGCATATATTAGGATCCACACCACAAACAGTAGACCAGTCGTTAGACTTAATTTTATTTTGTATGTTTATATAATCTATTTTTTTAAACATTTCTCTGCTACTTGTTAATGCATCATTCAATTTGTGGTTTTTATTTTTACCCAAAACAGCACTCAAAATTATAGGAAAATGATCTGTCATCCCGCAATTAAGTACAATAGAATTATATTTGCAAGACACTAATTTGTTCCTCAAAAAGTAATGATCCAGACATGATCTTGAGAGACGCTCACATCTAGTAGCACTATTTATCTGACTTACATATCCCATTGCATTTAAACAGTTTAAATAGTTACATGTAATATTATTATGTACATCCAGCAAATTTATGTTTACATCTCCAGAAAAAATCTCTAATGGACAGCTTTCAAATTTACTTTCAAAAAGTGCCAGTAGATCATTTAAAAATTCATCGCAGTTCAAAGAGGGCAGCCTGTACACCCCAATCAGACCCACTCTCACATCATTCACCGCAAAAGTTACTCTCAGAAATCTTGTGTGCCCCATTTGTAAGACTTCAGCACTAGGTTGCCATTCGGACCTGACAAAAATTATTGTACCATCACATTTATTATGATGACTATTATTATAGAATGTGTCAAAACCTTCCATAGCGAAGTCATCAAGATCATGAACAATGCCCGTTTCTGAAAGGATGACCACTCCAAAATCAGTGGAGCTCGCTTTTAAGAAGCCAATGAGGTTATCAAAATTTTTATGAATACTACGTATATTAAAGTGGATAAAATTTACATTAGAGTTAGAAATAAGTAAAGAGCCAAGATCATCAATATTTTCACAATTAAGATTACTCACCGAAAGATAATCATCAAGTATATCAAACACAGCCATTTTAGTAATGAATACTTTATATTGTCATTGCACTTAACTTACAGATATTATTCTAGTTTGCTAGATTATCAATATCGTCTTCTGAATTAATTCTAAAAATCACACTTGAGTCACTTTTTCTAGTCAGGATGATTCCATCTCTAACCCAGACATACTTGTATCCATGACGCTTAAGAACTCTTGCCCTTTTGAAGAGATCTCTTTGTTCAGTTGTCAGATCTTCGTTAAAGTATAATGGTGATTCTTCTCCAGGTATACTGCAATCAACCGAGGTGATTTTTCCTTTGTCTTTTCTTTTATCTATAAACTCCTTCTCAACTCTTTGCTTTTGAATTCAACGACAATTGGACAGTTATCTTTGCGAGGATTAGATAATTTAAGTATTACATCACTTCTAGATAGATTTGGGTTAACATACTTCATAGCTTTCTCGGCCTTGGCAGTGACTGAATCAGCACCTTCCTCCGCCTGGTACTTTATCCCGACAATAATACGATTAGCATTCCTGTTTAGCCTCTCCTGCTTGGCTGCATTACCCTTTATCTTCTCAATTTCTTCTTTTAACTTTCGGTTATCATCCCTTAACTTTCCCATTTCTCTTTCAATTTCTTCATTTTTCAGTTTCTGTTCTTCGTACTGTTCGGCGTAGAATTTAATATCTTGCTTTAGATCACGAATCTCTCGCTTCAAATCCTTCAACGACTCAATTAGTTCTTCATATGAATGAGTGGACGTAGACAGGCTACCACTTCCAATACTTCTCCTTGCCGTTTCACTTCTCACCTCATTCTCTAATTGTCTCTTGCAAGTTGGGCAATACCACTTATTTTTGGTTTTCTTGATAACCTCGAAATCAATTTCGGAGATCTCCGCGCACACGAGGTGAAACCATTTTTTACATTTTTCTCCACATTGAATTCCAAAATGTTGTTTGGTGATGTTTTTATTGCATTTCGGACACACCGCCTTCGGTTGAACCATTTTGCAATTAAACAAATGTATTAACTTTTGTAGTATGCGGACACCTTTAGTTCTCCTTTGTTATTATTTCTATTGATTTTGACCAAGGTTATGTTTAAAATCCCACAAAATCAAGCCGAGATAAATAGGTTTATTACTGTTAGGAACCTTTTATGCGTTGAAAATTTCGCGAAATATTTTACTTATACTTTAATATAGGTCCCTATAACACTAGTTTAAATTTTAGTTTACTTTTTTAGTGAAAAACGATAGTTTTATCTTGGACCGTTTAAAAACGCGTCGTCACTTCTAAAGCAGACCACACACATCATAAACCAACTCTTAGTAAGACAGACTCATGGTCGGACAATCCCGAAGGAATAACTGATGACGCCCATTTAATTTCAGAAATAAAGTTCAAACAGAAATAATCTATTAAACTACAAGAGTGGGACGAAATTCTTGTTGGCTGCTGTACTACCATTGAAAAGTTAAATGACAAAAATAAGTTTTTTAAATTTTCAGTTTCATTTGAATCCGCCATGTAATTGATGTTAAAATCTCCACAAAGAATTATTCTGGAATTCATCTGAATACTGGAAACAAGCATTTCAAGTGATTCCAAAAACTCCTGAATCTGAGCTCTGGATCTTCAGGTAGCATTGTTTCAGAGATTATTTGTATCCATTACATTTTTTGTTTTTAAAATTTTGTATTGAAAGGTTTTTGTTTACCTTAAAAAAAATTGTTTTAGTTGTGGTGACAGCAGTTCAACAACTTAATTTTATATATTTCTAGTTTGAATAAATGAGCCAGTTTTTCCAGAAAGAATGCTAAAAACTGTTATTTTGGTTGTACAAACGCACTATCTTTGAAATCTAAAATCCATCATCTCGAAGCGCATTGCAAGTCCATATTTAAAAAAAAACTCATGTCGATTGTATGCTGAGTAACTGGACTCGAGATCATTTTATATTTCTTCGCTGTGTTTTTTAATTTGGGGTAGGGATCCAAAAAGAAAAGTCCAATATTCAAAAAGGTCTACGTTTCGCTATTTATTATTGCATCTTCAGGGCAATTTTAAGGATTTGACTTTTGTAGTCATATAAAAAAATACACGAACAACACATAGGTAAACAAAGTGAAAATCACATACATGGGTTACAACAATAAAATGAAACACCACAACTAATTAAAACAGTTCAACCTAGCTCGTTCAACGGTTGTTTGAGAATGATGCAATAATAAATTGCGAAACGTAGACCTTTTTGAATATTTGACTTTTTTTTGGATCCCTACCCCAAATTAAAATACACAGCGAAGAATTATCATATTGGATCGTTAAAACAAGACAGAATCATTTTATATATTTATATTTTATATAAATATATTTATATATATTATTTTTTTGTCAAAGTATTTTTAATGTTATTTTGAAATGAATTTTCTTTACAGTTTAAAAAATGTTTACATACATTTTAAGAATCACTGTACAATTTATTACATAGGAAGGAAACATTTTGGGCTCGAAAATTTACTCAACCAAAATTTATACATTCATGTTTGTGTCGCTAGGCCTTTTTGTGTTCAATATTAGACTTAGTTTATTTTTTTGTAAAATTTTTTGCTAGTTTGTGTATAATTATTTTTGAAATGAAATATGAAAATAAAGTGGAGAATAATTATTTTGTGGTTTTATTTCAAAACCGGTAACTACAACCTAATCTAAGACTAGGTAATGAGCAGCTTTGATTACGATTTTCTATAAAAATGTTGCCGAATATTGGTAAGTTCGTCTAGAAAATAAAACCGAATTCTAGAAGAAATACACGTAAAGTTGTGGCCTACGAACTGCTCAACAAAAAAGATCGAAACTTTTTTATTTTAAATAGGACCTTGTATTTTTATTAGATATCGTATTCAGCCTAAAATTAGTTTCTTAATGGTATATCACAAGTTATATAACTTACGTTTCCAATAATCACTTTTTGCAAAATCATCTGCCTAATCTCTTAAAAGTACCATTAAATATATGTGGCCTCCTCGGTCACCAAACCTCACTCCATGTGATTTTTTTAAAACGCCGGTAAACACAATCTTTGTTTCGCTGAGGACGTAATTTCGGGACTTGAATCAGGTCGCGGGCCGCAGGTAAGAAATAAATTGAATGTAGTGAATAAAAAAGCGATAAAAATTCACACATTTTTTTATTTATTAATTATAATAGTTTGAAGCTGAGAATCAAGATGATCAATATTGGAGTCAATATATTACTAGTACATAGGCGCGAAATGTTTTCTAAATTAACATCTGTAAGCCCAGTACACTGCTTATTTTTATTAATTTTCATGATTGTAATAAGCTGCTCACATTTATACGTGCTACCGAATGTACAAATTATTTTTCGTGCGAAAACTCTCAGCTGTGGATATTTTTCTTCGGAAAGGTATGTTTTATAAAATTCGCAGTGGGGGCTATTCAGGTGAAGCAAACATCTAACTATATTTATTATATATCTCTTAAAATTTAAGTTTTTACATTCATTTATTTACCTAATTGGCAAAAAATATACTGTACACTGTGTCCCAGATTGCTTGTAATCACAGGGTTTCTCGGTAACCAGCAGAGATAGAACTTTGCGGTTTTCGCGACTCTGTGTCAATTTTTCGAGGAACTTTGAATGCCGCAAACAGAATTGTGCCAGATTGTTTCGTTCCCGAGATACAGAGTGAAATATAAATTTTGCGCTTTTGGGGGTGGTATCATATTTCGGACACCCTGTCAGATAAAGAAAAGGTAAAAACTGCTATGGATAGATATTTTTACGTAGAGTCCAGTGCTGTAGTCGAAATTTTTTTTAGACAAACCGTTTTTGAGATATAGCCCAAACTTAGTATTTTTTAAATGGGACACAATGTATTTTTTGGTTCCAAAAAATTTGCCTTTTTTTTCTCTTTAAAATGATGTAATATATATATATATATATATATATATATATATATATATATATATATATATTCACACTATGCACTTTTGACGTAAACTAAGCCTTATAAACGCAATATTAAAAGAAAAACGTAAGTTGGCCATGGAAACAAAAATCAAAACTATTTGTTAATTAAGTATATCAAATATTGCCGTGTTTATCCTCTTATCATACGAGTTACCAATAATTCTAACAGGTAAATTAATAGATATTAAGAAGAAATGAATAATTTTGAAAATAGTCATAAGTATGATATGATGGTTTGTTTTATTGAATGTCATGAAAACAGTGATCAAGCATCTGATTTATATTTTAACAGGTAAGCACCAAGCGCTTAAATTATTATGAACCTCCTTTCAAAAATTTTTTTCAATTCCACTTTGAGTTATGGACTATTTCCAAAAGTTTTTTTTATATCGTAGATATCCAGAAAGGCCTCAGCCACACAAGGCAATTTTTCGCCAAATTAAATTTAATTAATGATGGATCATTTTCAAAGCACAGAGCTAAAACATATAATAAACGAAATCACGAGAACAACGAGATTGTTGTATTAGCAAGTATTCAGGCCAATCACGCGAATTCATGTAGGCATATTCAGGAAACAGTGGGGCTGTCAAAATCACAAACGCAAAGGATATTAAGAAAACATAAATATAAGCCTTATAAAGTAAATGTAGTACAACAATTGCATCCTGGAGTTGCAGAAAGGCGTCTAAATTTTTGTAACTGGTATCTTCAAAAAACCCAAAATGACCCTGACTTCGGTAGCAAAGTTATATGGTCCGACGAAGCCTATATAAGTTGTAGTGGTATTTTTAACAGGCGTAATAATAGGCACTGGTATACGGAAAATCAATTTTTAACAAGAGAACGTCAGCAGCAAGGAAGGTTTGGGTTTAGCGTCGCTTGCTTTATATTGGGAACAAAGATTAAATTCCATATTTACAATAATAATTTAACAGCAGATATATATCTAGCAATTTTAAATCAAATACTACCGGATTTATTGGATAACTTGCCGCTAGCAAATCTGCACAATATTTACTTTCAGCAGGACGGTGCTCCTGCCCACAATGCGCAAATTATAAATTAATATAAGGCCATTTCTATTTGAAAATTTTCACGATCGCTGGATTGGTACAAATGGACCAGTAAGGTGGCCTGTTAGGTCGCCAGACCTCTCAATATTAGATTTTTTCGTTTGGTCTTACTTAAAAAACAAAATTTACCTGAATCCAGTCAATACGATTGAGCAGCTGCAAAATGCAACCATTCAGGCATTTAGATCATTGGAAGATAGACCTATAATAATGATGAATGCTCTAAGAAGAATTCGCACTGTGTGCCAATTATGTGTTCGTGAGGGGGGAGGCCATTTTGAACAGTTTTTTTAGTTATGTAGAATTTGTTTAGTATTGTGATTAAGTTTATCAAGATTATTAAGTTTATTTACTTCATAGTAAATAAATGGTTATTAATTTTTTACGTTGTTTAATTTTGCTTCTGGACACTTCTAATATCTACCCATATTTCCATGGCCAACTTACGTTTTTCTTTTAATATAGCGTTTATAAGGTTTAGTTTACGTTAAAAATGCACATCATTTTAAAGAGAAAAAAAAGGCGAATTTTTTGGAATAAAAAAATACAGGGTGTCCCATTTAAAAAATATTAAGTTCAAAACGGATTGTCTAAAAATTTGTGCGACTACAACACTGGATTCTACGTAAAAATATCTATCCATAGCAGTGTTTACCTTTTTTTCTATCTGATAGGGTGTCCGAAATATGATACCACCCCCAAAATCTCTATTTCACCCTGTATCTCGGGAACGAAACGATGTGGTACAATTCTGTTTGCGGCATTCAAAGTTTCTCGAAAAAGTGACACAGGGTCGCGAAACCCTGTGATTACAAGCAATCTGGGACACAGTGTACATCTCGAATATTTTACTTGACCGTTGGCGGCATGTCTTTTTAAAACTCTCAATCGAACTTTATTATAACAACTATAACAGTGGCGCAAACCGCTTCGACTTTGCTGGAGGTGCTATGTTTAGTTTACGATTTTCCTACTACGTTGCCATGACCACGCGTTCGCGATGACGTCGAGCACATAGAAGAATAATGTTAACCAACGCCATACAACGCTCTCGGTAAATTGCTAACGCAGTACACTACACCCACGTGTCATTCAGTTTGGGGTGGTTGTTTACTTTTATTTTCGCGGATTTCGCTGCAATCGGTTAGTTCCTTTGCAGTTTACTTGACTGTTTACTAAACTTTGTATTGACATAAACTTTGTATCGACGTAGTATTGCCCCCTCTTTGACAAGTACCGCATGTTCCTTTGATAAAGCCGCCTTTTGCCGCTAGCAGAGTGTTTACATTTTTGTAGTTTAGTTAAATACCTACTTATTAAAAAATTTTTTCTTCTCGAGATCTACTCAAAAAGCATTCACAATCGACTGGTCGATCGCGATCGACCGTTTGAGAACCCCTGATGTAGACAGTAACCCATATCTCTGTTGAAGTTTTATGTTAAAAATTTCAATAGATTCTCTAATTTTTCGTTGGAATGGTTAATTATTAGCATGGAAAAAACAGATATAATAAATATGTTTTTATTTATTTCATAATTATATATACAATTTGGTATATATTAGATATATTTTTAGAGCCCTAAGGATTGTACATATGTAAGGCAAGTCACAAGCTTTTTACTTTTTTTAACGTTTTTTATATACTTTTTACAATATTTTCAACATATTAATATATTCGCTTTTTTATTTTAAAATTTATGAATAAATTAATATTTGGCTTAAGGATACTTATCTCTAAAAATGGTAAAAAAACAACTTTAATAATTAAGCGAACAGAAGAGTTTTAAAATTATTTACAATTTATATAAAGGAAATTTAAAAAAACTAAGACTAATAAAAAAAATTCGGGATGCTTAAAAAGTAAAATGTTTACAAAAACTTGGAATAGCCAAAAGTTATACATATATCATTAGGTTTAGCTATTTATTAAAGAAAGTTTGTCAAATCTTCTAATGTGATTTAGAAATTTTGGTAATAAGAAGCCATAATTATTTATTATTGCTCAAAAGTACACTGAAACAAAATGTTTTTATGTAAACACTTTTTTTCATTTCTAGGTCTGTGCAGTATTAACTAATAAATTAAATATTTTGTTGCAACTTGTTTTAAACATTTAGAAGTCAGTTATATTATTCCAAATTCACATTTTATAAACATCTTAATTATTAAGGATACATCAAAGTAACTGTATTGAATACAGGGTTATTCACGCAACCCGTTCATTAAGTTTTTGATGATGCCATTTAGATAAAAATTTCAAATTTTGGGATTAAGGTAAGGTCAAGGGGTACTTCTTTTTTGAAATATTTTCAACTTCCTGTCGATTCCTGTTTAACCGGAAGTTGGTATCAACTTGCTTATTTTAAATGGAACACCCTGTATTTTATGATATTTTTGGATTCTATGGAGAATTTTAATGCTATTTGATGTAGCATGTCCTGTACCTAGGTTCAAGCGTACTTAAGATATTTGACCTTGAACCGAAAATGAGCCTTCGGGGTACCAAATTTTAAAATCTCATATTTTTGTAAGTTTTGAAGATATAATCTTCATATTTTGCAGACGATCGGTAAATAATCTTAGGTTTCTATTTTTTTTATTGAATTTGTCTATTTTTATACAGGGTGTCCTAAATTCAGCGGCAAATATTTTCATTTTCAAAGCCTAAAGTCCGTTTTTTTTCCTATACCTAATCGTAGCCATTTTCGAAATAATTGGGTTTTATAAAAATATCGTATGTATTTGCTTAAATGTTTACATGTTCCAATGGTGAGCCATGGAAAAACAATTGAGATCCAATATCCAATATGACAGAGAATTAGTATGCGTTATTTATTGAAAGCTGTCAGTGATAAACTAAATCTTCTAAATCGAAATGGAAGAATACTCAAACGCTGATATTCTCAATCTATTTTATATTCATGGAGAATGTTATAAAATTTTGGAGAGAACGTGTCGTGTGATTAATGAACGGCACCTTGATTTGCCGCCAATGAACAAGTCAAAATTCAAGAGGACTGAAACGAACTTTTTGCGTTTTGGCAAGGTTAAAGTTACAAAAAATGTTCCGATACCAGTGACAAATGCCGAGGATAACGTAATAAACACATTAGCTTATTTCCACGCAAACCCGCAAAGTTCAATACCGTCTGCAGAAAACGATTTGGGAATTTCTTCTTCATCTGTCCAAAGAATCTTGAGCGAACATCATATGCACCCTTATTCCTTCCAAAACGTGCAAGCCTTGAGACCTGGTGATGACGTCCGACGAGTAGAATTTTGCGAATTCATGTTTTTGAAAATTCAAGACGACCCTCAATTCCTTTCAAAAATATTTTGGACCGATGAAGCGAAATTTTCTAGAGAAGGAATAATAAATAGAAGAAACGAACATTTCTGGGCAGCAGAAAATCCGCACCCTTTACGCGAAACGCGTTCTCAAGAGAGGTTTAGCTTCAATGTTTTTGGTATAGTATTAAATGATCAGGTGCGGTACTCTACCAGGGACAGTTTCTGAATTTATAGAAGAAATTCCTATTGGTAAGCTGCAAAATTATTGGTATCAAGTAGATGGGGCACCAGCACATAATTCCGCTGCAGTTTATCTCCAATTATCTCGAATTTTTGAAGATCGCTGGATTGGTCCGAATGGCCCTTGGAGATGGCCCCCGCGATCGCCTGATTTAACACCCCTAGACTTTTATTTATGGGGATTTATCAAAGGTAAAGTCTATGCTTCCCCAGTAAATAACCAACAAGATTTACTGGACAGGATACGAACAGCTTTTGCCGAATTAGACAACGGACAACTTCAATGGGCCACAGCAATTGTACAAAGAATTGAAATGTGTCTTCAAATGAACGGACAGCATATAGAACATTTGTTATAATTCAATTTTATTATTTTATTTATTTATTGTTGATTGTTATATTGCTATAATTTTTAAGTTCACTAAACCAAGTTTAGGACAGTCTCGAACTTAGTAGATATGCTTAAAAATAATATAAACAATTTATTACATTTTTTATAACTTTAACTTTTCCAAAACGAAAAAATTTCGTTTCAATCCTCTTCAATTTTCTCTTGTTCATTGGCGATAAATGAGGATGTTTTTCATTAAAAACATGGCACGTTCTCTCCAATATTTTGTAACATTCTCCGCGAATATAAAATAAATTGAGAATATCAGCTTTTGAGTGTTATTTTATTTTAATTTAAAAGTTTCAAATCAGCTGTCATGTTGAATAGAAAAACACAACAATTGTTTTTCCATGGCTTACTACGGGAAGGTGTAAGCATTTAGCAAATACATATGATAGTTTAATAAAAACCTGATTATTTCGAAAATGGTTACGAATAGGTATAGGGAATCTTAATACAGTTCGATAGAAAATTAAATTCTACATTTGATAGTGCATAAAGTTATAGGGTGTCCCATTTAAAAAAACGGACTTTAGCGGCTTTGAAAATGTGAATGTTTGCCGCTGAATTTAGGACACCCTGTATAAAAATAGAGAAATTCAATAAAAAAAATAGAAACCTGAGATTATTTACCGATCGTCTGCAAAATATGAAGATTATATCTTCAAAAATATGAGATTTTAAAATTTGGTACCCACGAAGGCTCATTTTTGGTTCAAGGTCAAGTATCTTAGAATCCAAAAATATATAAAATATTTAAAATAAGCGGTTAAACCGGAAGTGACAGTAAGTTGAAAATATTTCAAAAAAGAAGTACCCCTTGACCTTACCTTAATCCCAAAATTTGAAATTTTTATCTAAAAGGCATCATCAAAAACTTAATGAACGGGTTGCGTGAATAACCCTGTATATTGTCATACAAAGCTTGCTTGAAATTAATTCTAGCATAATCAGATTGCTAAAATAGTTAGTTAAATTAGCTCGCTCAATGGTTCATTTAATTCAGAATATTTATAGTAAACTTCGCCAGTTTCTCTTATTTTATTATTTGAATTTGCCAACACTTAAGAATTCAGGCATATTGTAACAGTTTTTATATCACACACACACACATACCTAAACACACACAGACACACACTGTCTTTATTTGAACTTGACTAGGACTTGACAATGATCAAGATAAAGAACAACAAAATAGTCAGAGCCGCGAGAGTTACTATCGCGCACATTTTCCTGTTTTTCCTCTGATACGCGTCCGCCTTTTGCAGCTGTTTGAAGCCCTCGAACACTTGGACCTGCGTGTTTTCGATGTTGTAGTCTATGCGATCCAACACGGTCCCCTGGTCCGAGACCATCTGCGAAAGATCCTTGAAGATCTCATTCAAGTCAACAATGGATTTTACTATAGCGTTGACTTCTTTTTCTCGTTCTTGTGCAAACCTAAAAAGATGATAATAGATAATCAGGAAAAAATTCATTTTTATATCAGTTTATTTATTTACAGTTAACTGTCTTACAAGGATGATCCCAATTACAAGACAGTGAAAAACTACATATTCAAGCCTACTAAAAAATTACATTTTACACATAAAAGAAGCTTATAACTAATAATAACAGTAATTATTTTCCAAATTCTGATATTTGAATAAGATTTAAATTAGCAAAACGGTTTAGCGTCGTAAATTTTTCTTATATGATTGTAAACTATCAGAAAAAAGATCCAAATTAGTTTTTTTGTTAAAGTTATAGCACATTGTATAAATAGGCGAAAATTTTAAGATGTTTGTACGAGGAGTCGGCAAGTAAAAAGCACTGCTTGTGCGTGAACTTAAACCAAGCACGTTGAAATTTATTTTAGAAAGTAAACAGGGGCAGTTTATCTTATTATTTAATAGCTTATACAAAAATATCTTTTGCAGGTTGTCTCGTCTGGTTTTTAAGTTCGTCAGTGAAAGTTTATCTAAAAGCTCTTCTTGTGGACATCCTTGAGCGGGATAGCGACCGTCTTGTTTAAAGCTTAGATATTTTACAAATTTTCGCTGCATACTTTCAATACCAGACACATGTATATTATATCCCGGAGACCATACAACTGCCGCATATTCAAGTTTGGATCGTACATAACTATAGTACAGCAGCTTTATGGCTTCCACTTGGCTAAACTCTTTAGTAGTAAGAACTATAAACCCTAACCTTTTAGAAGAATCTGACCTAATAGCGCTGTAATGTGAGGTAAATGATAATTTTTGATCGAATGTAACTCCCAGATCACAGAACTCCTTGGATCGGCCTACAATTTCACCATAGTTAGCAGTTATAGTTAAAAATAATCAGTTCTGACTTTGTAGTAAACGACATAACCTTGCATTTTCCAATATTTAGCTGTAGACAATTTCCCTGGCACCAGTCAATAATATCCTCCATAGACTTAATGTTAGCGAACAGTTTGATGTCCTCAGCGTAGAGTAAATAACCAATATCCAGAGAATCACTAATGTCGTTAATACAAATGTTAAACAGCAAGGGTCCTAAAACGGAACCCTGTGGTACCCCCGAACATGCTATATAGATCTCCGATTGAAAACCATTTATAGCCACATATTGTGTGCGATTTGAAAGGTAACATGTAAAGGGCCGTAATAGGGAATCCGAGAATCCGATATTTGAAAGTTTATTAATTAACAAGTCATGATTTAACTTGTCAAATGCTTTGGAGAAGTCTAAATATATTACATCAGACTGCAGACCCTCATCAATCGAGTCCGCAATATATTGTGTTATAAGGGCCAGGTTGGTAGTTGTGGAACAATTTTTAAAGAAACCATACTGTTCAGGAACAATTTTATTTTGCACCAACGGAAAAATGATGTCGTGCAATATGAACTCAAAGACTTGTGAGAAGTTGCATATGATGGAAACAGGTCTATAATTTTGAATGTCTGATTTATCACCCTAAGACTGGACATACTTTCGACTTTTTCCATATATTTGGTAATGTCTGTTGTTCATTGCACATGTTAAATAGGATTTGAAGAGGTTTTATTAACACAAATCGACAGTCACATATCAAAAATGCTGGAAAAAGGTCTGGTCTGGCAGTGTATTTAGGTTTAAGTTTTTTAATAGCACAAATAATATCCCATTCACTAACTGTAGATATGTTTATATTTTGATCACTACATGAGAGTGAATTATTTGAAATTTGAATATTGTTAGAAACTGAATAAGATTGCTTAAAAAATGAAGCAAATGAATTCAAAATATCGGGTGGATTATCTAAATTCTGACCATCAAAGTGCATACTGTTTGGAATGCCTGTTATCTCTCTCCGGCCTTTCGAAAACCTGTATGCTGCCATATTTTTTGTACTTTTTATGCAATTTATCTTTAGTTTTTTAGTTTTTTTTTAGTTTATTTTTAATAATTTCTGAAGTGAACCAAGGATGATATCTTCTATTTGACGAATGGCGATAACGGGGAACTGCTAGGTCAAATATGGAGTATATTAAGTTATAAAAAGTATTACAGGCATTTTCCACCGTTGTCTGATTTTCCAGCAAGGACCAGCTGAAGAAATGAGTTATAAAACAAGTTGAAATCAGCTTTACGAAAATTGTATAGATTATTCATATTTAAGTTTATAGAGTTTTTAAAATTATTTGACTTTGGTCTTTTAAAGGAAATCATTAAGGCAGGATGGTGAATATCTTCTTTGATAAGAATATCAAGTGATCGCTCTACGTTACATTTAGAGTTGCTATTCGTCAGAATAAGATCCAGAATTCTTTGATTGTTATTTTTAATAAAGTTATACTGCTCGAGATTAAAGAATTCCATAAAATTTTTTAACAAATTTATGCAGTTACTATTTCGTTGAGAGTTTCCCCTTAAAAAACCCTCATAATCTGGTAAGTTAATCTCCTATAATGTATATATTTTTACCAACAAAAAAATCAAACAGATTTTCAAGATCGTTTTGTAAAACTGGAGGCGGAATATATAGGATGAATACAAAAACCGTACAATGAGCAAAAGCCATTTTGATTTGATTTCTATATTAGGAGAAAAATTATAGTTTTGAAAGTCTAAAATAGTGCAATTAAAATTATGATTCACGGCCAACAAAACGCCTCCTCCTTTGGATTTATTCAAAGCAGCAAAATTTCTATCCGCACGAAAGACTTGAAAATTATTTGAAAACAGTTGAGAAGAAACTATGAAAATATCTGTTAAGATGGAGGCCCATATTTAATACTGAACTATTTTAGTGTTTTGAATGTCTTTCAATTAAATTTTATTCCTAACAGTAGAAATGTGATATTTGATTTGGTATTTTTGGGTATGAGCGGTCTTGTAGTAGACATAGCTAGCGATTTAATTTTGACCAATAGTATTCATCATACTGCTTTCAACTTTGAATTGATAGTGGGATCCTTTGAGAAACACTCTAATTATGAAGAATACTTTTACGATTTTAAAAATGCAGACTACATTTCTTTTGACAAAGTAGTTCAGTATTTTTATAACATACCTAGATTTGTTTGTTCCATTGAATATAAGAGGTATAAGACATCTTGATTTCCAAATTGGTTCAGTGTGGACTTATGTAGTCTTATTAATGATAAGAAGGCTGCTCATAGACTATATAAGTCGAGTGGTTGTAGAGTCTTAGGATCCAATGTAAACATCTAAGGGAAATTTGTTATAGAAATCGCCAATAGTCCTAGATCATTCTGGGCTTACATTAATGAAAAAAGACAAAATAATCTTTTGCATAGTAATGTTGTTTATGATAATACAATTAGCCAGGATAACACGGAACCGGTAAACCTTTTTGTAAAGGTTTTCTCTACAGTTTATAGGAAAGAAATCTTAGTAAATTAATAAACTTTTTCTTTTGAGAAAACCATTGATATTTTGAATACTTTGTTAGCTTATCAAATATTATAGATGCAATAAACAGTATTCCAAATAAATGCAGCAGTGGCCCTGATGGTATTCCTGGAATTTAAAAAAAAATGTGTCTACTTTAACACTACCATTAAATACAATTTCTAAAAAATCGCTAAAATCTAGTGTACTCCCTCAATGGTGGAAATTCAGTTTCCTAAAACCTATCCAGAAATTGGGCTCAAGGGAAAATGTTGAGAACTATAGGGTGATTTGCACTCAATCAAAAATACCTAAACTTTTCGACCATCTAGTTACAGATATGGTCTCTTGGGACTGTTATAACTTGGTCAACCCTGAGCAACATGGGTTTCCCCGAGGTAGGTCTACACGTACAGACTTGCTCATTTATGAATACCATTTATTAAATGCAATGGATGGAAGGCAGCAGGTTGATTCTGTCTATACCGACTATTCTAAGTTGTTTGAAAGGGTCAATCACAGTCTTCTTATTGCAAAACTCAGGGTCTTTGGTATTGATGGCCCCATAATGAGTTGGATTGGGGATTTTCTGGGGGGAAGGGTACAGGCTGTTAAATATGGTAATAGTATATCCAACATGGTTCAAGTACCATCTGGAGTACCACACTTTTTGTTTAATCTCTTCATTAGTGATGTGGTCATCTATATTTAACACTGCTCGTTTTTAGCTTTTGTGTATAATATATATATATATATATATATATATATATATATATATATATATATATATATATATATATATATATATATATATATATATATATATATATATATATATATATATATATATATATATATATATATATATATATATATATATATATATATATATATATATATATATATATATATATATATATATATATATATATATATATATATATATATATATATATATATATATATATATATATATATATATATATATATATATATATATATATATATATATATATATATATATATATATATATATATATATATATATATATATATATATATATATATATATATATATATATATATATATATATATATATATATATATATATATATATATATATATATTTATATATATACCCTTACTTAAATGGTACAGGATAAACTTTTGAAAGCAGCAAAAGGTCTAAAATATTATCAATAATATTGTTTACCTAGTGTTTTCCTCTTCTAGTAGCAATAGCTGTTGTTGAGACATCCTCTGTGAGTTAACAAAATAATTATCAATATTTTCATTATCATTATTTAACAAGTCTATATCAGCAGTCTGGTCAAAGTATATTTTTGACCGATCCTCCCTTCCCTGTATTTGTCTTAAATAACTATTTTGTGTAGACCTATAACAATAAAAATAGTTATTATTTTTAGACACTGGGATAGCAATATAAAGTAAACAAGTGTATTAAAATGAATCACATTTATGTATTTATCAAGAATTAAAATTTAAAAATGCTGATTTTTCATAAATTTTACACTGAATGGATTTGTTCCATTTAGAGAACTCCAATTGTTATTCAAATATGCACCCTGACAGGACAACAAAGTATTTCTATACTTGCTGTTAAATGCAGATGTAGTCAGGCTGCACGCCACAAGCAATGAAAAATTAGAAACCAGAAAACGCAGGAGGGAATCGAAATCATGAAAACCACTTAGTGAACCATAAATGAACTACAGGAATGGGAAAGATGTGATACAAAAATGTACTATTGTTTGAAATCAATGAAACTAATGAAAAATATCCAAGCATTAAAAAGATTTCTGAAAAACAAGCAGTGCAGGTATTACTAGACAAAATAAATGCAACACTCCCAGTTCAAGTGAAGTTATTCAGAGTAGGAAGTTATGAGCTGATCAAGACATGACCCATTAAAATTATAATACCTAGTAAACAAGAAAGATGTGTTGAACGAGGCAAGCACTGGTATATATATATATATATATATATATATATATATATATATATATATATATATATATATATATAAAGTGACCAAATGATGGCCCAACAAACATACTACATCAGAGGAGTACCCAAGTTTATCAAACATAACAATCAAAAAGACTAGAGCCCTTTGAGAATACTGAAGTCACATTTTGGTATATATATATATATATATATATATATATATATATATATATATATATATATATATATATATGAAAAGTGACTCTATTGCATGCAAAAAAACATATTACATACCAAGAAGGTAGAAAGTATTGCAAAGCATATTTTACATAACCATCTTTAAATAAAATAGTTTAACAAAAAATATATATAAAAAAAAACCAATGCAGGATCCATTATAAATAAAGATAATATTGCTAAATCTAACCCAACCTTTTGTGTTCATAACTGAAACCTGGCTACATGAAAGCATTAATGACAGTGCATTTGGTGTCCAGGGTACAGTATATTTCCCAGAGACAGAATAGACCAAGTGGATAGTGGTGTTTGTATAAAAGTCAAAATGGGGAGCTCAGGATAGCATATATATTCAGCTTTTTCGAATAAATACAATTGATTTTCCTAATAAATTGTACCAAAATACCTCTAGCCAGTATCTTCAGACCAGGACACAGAACTCAGGATGAGAACAGGCATATCATCAGATTAGGAATGCATTAATTTCAAATAAACTAACAAATTCTGAGTGGCCTCAATTATTTCTAGTCACTGACTAGACAGAATAAATGTGCTTAAGAGCCCAGGAATGCATATAAGGAAAAACCCAAGCTGAGCAAACTTTGACACCGGAAAATGTAAGGATGATTAGTTATTACTGGATCTTTATAATGTGAATGATGCGAACTCTATTTTCAAATGGGTGCTACACTGGGATGTAGTGATCACATTAACCCAAATAAAAAGGGGCTAAAAAATAAGCAAACTGATTAAACAAAGAGATTTCTTTCTTTACATTTGACTGACAATGATTAAATTTTAAACACAAAAGGATATATGTAGATTTTTTCAATGAATAGAATCACGTGACAGTTACTCTCATTATAAATGTTACAAACTTCCTCCAGTGTCTTGAAATTAGAACACCCAAACATTTAAAGTTCCAGCAGATTATTGACACTTCAATTGTTGAGCAGTTTAATTAACTGGTACAATAAGACTAAATATTTAACTTCTGTGAGTTTGATTAGCTGGTACAATTAGACTGTGAAAGAATAAATAAAAATGAGACATCTTTTTCAGATTGAAGTAAACTCATGTAATTAAAATAATGAGATAAGTGCAGGACTGCTGAACAGTAAACTTACCTAAAACTATAAGACAACTCCTGCAACGCAGTGGCCAAAGATCTATACACGTTTATAGTCAGTCTCTGCTCTTTTATTCCATTTTCTGTTGAATGGCTTTTGATAATCTGCAGCAATCTATGAATTTCATTAAACATCCTTGTTATTTCTTGTGTGCAATGGTCAATTGCTATTTCATCTTCTGGTGTCTCGTCAAATGTGGATCTGTGTAAATGTCTGTAACCAAAATTGTTATAATTGAGATTGTAAGCGCTAAAATGGCCTAAGCCACAATTTTTCTGTTTTTAAGATAAGCACTTGGGAAGTTGTAAAAATAAGTATCTTTAGCCAAGAGCTTTGACCTATTTCTATAAAACTACTACTTTTAAGTAACTAATACTAAACTAGCAGTTCTGGAACCATTCCAGTGTGTCTGCTGAACAAAGTGCTCCCTTTGCATTATTTTGACATGTTCCTGACATATTTAGGAGTGCTTTTAAATTTTTTTTTTGTGATGATGGTTTAAGTTTAACTTTAAGGAATACCTGATATGAAAAAACTAACATTTTTTCAATTGTAAACATGTCAAATGATGTCAGCCTTATCAACTTAAAGCTCTCAATGTTAGGGCTTTTTTAGAATAAGCAAATTTAATTATTTAAAAAGTGCAATATTTTTAAGTATAATATTTGTGGGAAAATACATAACAGATGATGAAATTTTCAAAAGAGGATGGCCATAGGTAAGTAAAAGATTAAAATTTAAAAATTATAAACGAACTACATTAATAGAATTAACTTACCTGGAATGTAATGACTTCAGATCTGTTATTTTATTTTTTAGTCGAGGCAAGATCATTTGGGCCTTTTCGAGATAGTCTATCCAAACTGGTGGCATCCTATTTTCATGTCTGTCTGGGTATCCTTCTTCCATATCATTTAGTGACACTAAATGCATTCGTTCTGAAGCATCCTGGAATTATTACATGCAGGTAAATAATTTTTTTCTGCTTTCAAGTCTTACTTTTCAACCATATAGAAAATAAGTGTTATTCTTACTTTTCAAAAACTTCACTTACTTGGTCGGGATATATTTGTCTACTGCGGATGGCATTGTTCCTCATGAGAAGAAAAACATCCGTGAGAGTCCTAAGGGCCATTATAGAACAATTTTTAGGACTTAACTTAAATAATATTCTGGGAAAATATAAACCATCTGAAAATGTTAAGCTGCATTCGCTTTTTCCTATGATGTTATTTGACGTTGACGTGTTTACATTGATTTGGCAAATGCGTTCATGAAGTTAAAATTCTTCTTTCAACCACCAACTCTTCTTCGTATAATAATATAGTTTTAAATTTATAGCAACAGACAAGTTATATTTTCATTAATTTTTTTAATTAATTGTCTTAAACATGTTTACCTGTTAGAAGAGAAAATCATAATTAATAAAAAAATTCTATAGAATTTCTACGAAATAATTTTTACTGCTTATTGAAGAAGTTGGATAATTATTTTTTATTTTCACCACCGCCAGTTTTGATGATTTTTTGCATATAGATGGATGTTGCTGTTCTGATTACGAATTCGAAGTCAATTTTTTTAAGTTATGCATCTTCAAAGTCCCAATTTAATTTTTTTCTTTCTTCTTTTTATGAAAATTCACTGGTTGTGTATGAAACTACTGCTAAGAATTATAAAAATAATTAGCTCAGAGTGTTTTTTTTTCTAAAAAATTGGAGAGTACTCAAAAAACAGCCGAACTTTATATTTTTTGAACTAGTAATTTTTCCTTCATGTCGGAATCTTGACATCCTGAAAAACCACCGAAATACAACTTTAAAGAGAAACACTAATTTATACTAATTAATTATGGACACTTTAGCTGCCTTGTTTCGGGGGCAGGCGAGAGACTCAACTACTCAGTGTGGAAACTAACAATCGGCTTGAAAGGGAGCAGACGCTGTGGAAGTGTGAGGCCTAGTTGTTCTTGCATTCTATCCTGTTCGTCTGCCCAGTTCTACATAAAATATTAGCTTAATGGCCGCTATGTGGCAGGGTTAGAAGGGGTAAGAGGATAGCTTGAAAAGAAAAAGTCATCTCGTGTAACCAGTAATACTCTCAAGAAGCAGCTAGTGGAAGCCAAGAGCTGAAGAAATATAGAACGATTTATAAAAGAAGAATAATTTATAACAATATTTTGAATAAACGAGGTGTACCGAAAGTGTAGAGCCCGGCATTCTGACTTCCCATGTAAAACATCTCGGCCGTATAGTCTTAGCAGCTCAACGTCGTAAAACCGAAGAAAGAAAGAAGAAGGTTTCAGGTTATGATTATTTTTTAATTTTGGAGTCTCGCTCGTTATTCTTTTAATTACTTTTATCACAGATTAACAAAATCTATGCTTTATTGAAATTTGAATTAGTACTGAGCAGTGAAAACAGTAAGTAATTTTAGACGTCCCAGAAAGTGCTTTCTTAAAATATATGTTCTATATTTACTACTTTAAACCAATCTTTCTCAATGTTTACATTATGAATAAAACAATAATAGTATAAGAGAAATTGAAGCTAAAATATGTAATTTTATATTTTTAGTTTTATTTATGCTCCTGCGTCAAAAAGTGCTAAATCAAAAGTAACTGACTTGAGTTTCCAAAATCACAAAGAATGGATGACGGAAGTATCTTGGAATGTGAGGTGTGTGGAGGCACAGATTTTCACAAGGAAGCTGGGTTTATGTTTTGCAATGAGTGTCAGACTCAGTCTCAACAGGTTCAGGAACATGTTTTTGAACGGGAAGATACTACGATTAACATAAAATCAGCCAAAAAAATTCGGGTACATTTTTGTTTCTATGTTTTTATTAGCATTATATGGTTAGGTCAGTTAAAGTTCTTCTATGACTATATCTTTATAGAAAGAAAAATCAAAGTCAAAAGAAGAAGATATGTTAACAAGTTGGGAATGTTACAATTACATATTGAAAGGGTTGACTCAAGAGCTGGTGTCTTTGGGGGCTAATCCCGTTTTAACAGGTGTGGTGCGTTGCCTCTGGATGAAATATTTGCACAAGTGTGAAGTATTTGATATTAAAAGTGACCGACCACCCAAAGTATCTATTTTAGGTAAGAATTAATATTATATTTATTGTCAAGTGATGTTACTTATTGGAATGTGACTCTCAGGTCCTAAAAAGGATATTAAAATTCTATATAATGTAAAGAAACGTAAACGAACTCGCAGTAGGACATCTTCCATGTCAACGACTCTTAGTGTTCGAAGGCAGAGGTCTGACAAGAAAAGGGCTTTAGTTCATAGTGCATATGAGGAATTGTCACAGTCTAAAACTTTAACGCAGGTAAATAAAAGTGGGAAAATTTTCTTGTGCCTAAAATTACTGGAAACTTTTCCATAACTCTTCAGAAACTTTCCTTGGAAATGGAACTGTGAGTATTTTCAGTTCCAATCCTGTCATTAATTTAATAGCATTTCTCTGTGTTTGATTCATTGAGTAAATCTGTTAGATTGATGGGTGATGGCAGGATTGCAAATTAGAGATGATTGTAGAAATGCTTTTAGACGCATGAGATTACCAACAGTTCCATTTTTATGTATTTTTAACTACTTAATGATGGTTAAGATAAATATTAATCTAATCAGTGTCAAATATATTTGAATATTCATATCCAACACCCAAGAAATAAAAATAATCTAGTACCAGCATACTGGCAATGGAAGAGATGTCAAAGTGGAACTGGTTACTGAAGAATTAAACTTTTTTTTATTTTTACCAATTTAAAATAAAATTAGTAAATTTGCTAATTTAAAGTATGTGTAACAGCATTACGTGACTATTTTAAATTATTTTCAATTTATATCTTTATTGGTTGGTTATTTTACCTGTTATTTTCAGTGAAGTAGTTGTTTTATTTAGTATAATTTTTAAAATCTCAACAGATTATAGGAGATTTCATGGGATTTTAAATGGTTTTGTGATTTAAAATATTTTGAAGGTTCTATGTCATCTCCAAATGACCCTTAATTTTTGACTCAAATTTAAAGTCACAAAGATTAGTAGTATTTAAGTTAGCCCACGATATGACCGACAGACAGATGGACCGACAGAATGATAAAAATATTTTTTGGCACTAGGAATGCTAAAACCTGAAAATATGTAAAACCTGTCAGGGAGATTTGTTCAACAATTACAAAATATTTTATTTTACTGCCATCTTGAATTACTACCACAGTTTTACTAGTTGATTTACAATTAGTTATGGAACAATTATGGCTTTAAATATTTTATTGAGCCGCCATGTTGTTTTGCCAACTTGGATTTGTACCAAAATTTTATCAGTTGATATCTACATAATGCTTAATTTTCATGCTAAATTTGAGATAAATCGGATAAGTAGTTAGTTAACAGGTGATCCCCATATAACCTTTAATTTTTTACCAAAAGTTGAAGCCATGTGGATAAATAGCTTTTTAGTTATGCCACGAACAGACAGACAGACCGACAGGATTGAGAAAATGTGTTTTTCGGCATCTTGGGACCCTAAAACGTAAAGGTCTGAAATCAATTGTCAGTGGTCAAATGAGAGCTCGCTTGAGAGTCGTATTCGAGAGTGCCAGGGGTTGATCAGGAGATTTACTGTGAATGATTTTGTCAATATACTCACTGGTGACAAAAACGCCCTTAAAGGAGTGCGTATGGATGTTAAACTTCTTCGCTCACTTCTTGAAGAATCCAGCAACACTAACCTGCTTATTTGCGGCTCACCTCTACACAATGATCGTCCTATACTCAATAGAATAATCCAGGAAATTGATTTTGATCTACTAAACTTAACTTGCGATTTCCGACACAGTTGCTTCATTCCAATGAGGATCACCACTAGGAATTGCTCACTCGCCTGCACTGACAAGGATGAAGTTTTACATCTTCTGTGCAGCATCATGAAGAATAAACACCGATTCTCCAATTCAACGAAAGAAGCCTCTACTATCAATAATATAGATTTAGCTTTAGAAATTACTAATTCCAATAGTTTATTGCGTAACAACCTGGATACAGATAATAATACCCTAAACACCGAATTGCATTTTTGTCTCCGATCCTCCTGATCCATCTGATAATGATATGTACAGTGTTTATTATCAAAATACTCGTGGTCTGCGCTCGAAGACGATGCAATTCTGCAGAAATGTTATAAGCTGTAACTATGACGTTGTTGTTCTTACGGAGACGTGGTTGAATGCAGCCATTTCTAGCGAGGAACTGTTTCCACCTGGCTACATGGTCCATAGAAGGGACAGGTGCGCGACGATCTCAGGCAAAGAAAGAGGAGGTGGTGTCTTAATAGCAGTAAAATCAAGCCTGGATTCAGCATTGTGTACAGTACCAGAATCTAATAATCATGTTGAAGAAATCTGGGTAAGGATTAAAAATGGTGCTGAATCAATCATATTTGGAGCAGTATACATTCCTCCTACAGCTCCTTTAACAGTGTATGAGGCTCATGTTTCTTCAATTAACCACATGATGGACTCTTTAGTCAATACTAGGGTTATGGTGTTGGGTGATTATAATTTGCCAAATTTTGTAAAATCACAGTTGCTTCTAGATACAAGTAAGTCACCCTTTGTCAACGAATGGGATTCGTATCTGAGCTTGCTTAACAATGCTGCCCACACTGTACTGTCTAGTACTAATAATAAAGAGCTGGCTCTCTTCGACTGTTTATGTTTTTATGACTTCGTGCAGCTGAACCAAATTACTAATAAAAACAATGTTATATTGGATCTTGTATTGTCGACTTTTAAAGGTGCAACTGTTGCAGCATGTGCAGCACCCTTGGTTAAGGTTGACGACCATCATCCGGCATTGAACATCGAGTTTGAGTTTAAAACCGATACAAATTTATATGTACCTGACAATTCCTGCAAATTTGCATTTCATAAAGCTAACTATAATCAACTCAATGATTTTTTTGCTGGTTTTGACTGGTCATTTTTGCACTCACCAGACTTTGATATAAATAGTGTGACAGAAATGTTTTACTCAATTTTAAACATTGCTATTGATATGTATGTCCCTAGGGTAATTTTTAGTTCCTTGCAATTTCCTTCTTATTTTACACAAGCGACAATTAAATTAATTAAAGAAAAAAATAACATATATAATAAGTTTAGAAAAAACAAATCTAAGCATTTAGAAGTTAAATATAAATAGCTAAGATCACAATCTAAGATTTCAATTGATAACGATTATCAAAACTTTTTATCTTCTATTCAATACAAAATTGTGGGGAACAGTAGATTATTTTGGACATACTTAAAATCAAAGAAAAAGACCGTAGGTAATCCTAAGTCAATGAGTTACCAGACAATGAGTTCAAGCAACACTGCAGAGATAGCGGAAATGTTTGCTTCATTTTTTAAATTGGTATATCAGTTGCCTGATTATCAACACGATTATGCCCAACATATCACCCTACCAGTCAATAATGTTTACCTTCCATTTATCAACATTAGTTTAGATTTAGTCTTTGAAAAGTTGGTTGGTTTAAAAACTAATAAGGGACCAGGTAACGACGGAATACCACCTTTATTTTTTTTCATAACTGCTGCCCCACACTAACCAGTCCTATATATGCCCTATTTAAAAAAATCTTTGTCATCGGGAATATTTTCCGATCTCTGGAAATGTGCCATTGTTACACCGCTTTTTAAAGCTGGGGATAGATCTAATGTGGAGAACTACCGTCCTATATCTGGTTTATGTTGCCTTGGTAAAGTCCTCGAAAGTATAGTTTCAGGGCAAATTTTTCACACTTTCTCTAACATAATTTCTGAACACCAGCATGGTTTCTATCCCGGCCGCTCGTGTCAAACGAACTTGGCAGTATATTCGAGCATCATAAGTGATGCTATTGATTCGACATCCCAAATTGACGCGATATATTTTGACTTCAAGAAAGCGTTTGACTGTGTGGATCATGACATCCTAATACATAAACTTAGGAATTATGGAATTGGCGACCCACTACTTTCATGGTTAAGGAGTTACCTGTCTGGGCGAACTCAAATTATAAAATATAACAATCATTTTTCCAATTACATTGAGGTTCACTCGGGAGTTCCTCAAGGGTCCCATTTGGGCCCCATATTATTTCTTCTTTTTGTTAACGACGTAGCGTATTTATTCGAGAATTGTCATTACCTTCTTTTTGCAGATGATCTTAAAATATTTCGCGAAATAAAAAGCCTGAATGATTGTATTCTGCTGCAGAGTGAAGTTGATAAACTGTGTGAATGGTGCGGATGTAACAGGATGACTTTGAGCGCCAGTAAATGTAAAAAAATTACTTTCTCCAGGAAAAAACAACTGGTGTGTCACGATTACACTCTGACACTTAATTTAAAAATACCTGGGGTACAACTTATTGATGATCTGGGAGTGCTCTTTGATAGTGAGTTCCGTTTTACAAGCCATAGTGTGATTGGCAAAGCTTTTAAGATGGCGGGTCTTTTGATGCGCCAATGTTTTGAGTTAAAAAATGTGGAGACTTTGAAAATCCTTTATTTTGTGCTGTGTAGAAGTCACATGGAGTATTGTAGCCCAATCTGGTCACCATATTATCAGGTTCATATAAAAAGACTTGAACGTGTTCAGTCAAAGTTTGTTAATTTCATGTTGTTTAGGATAAACATTGATAAAACGCAATATACCTATGTAGAACGTTTAAAATTACTGGGCCTAAACAGTCTAGAATCGCGCAGGACCATTTTAACATTATCGTTTGGGCACAAACTCTTGAATGGCTTAACGGACTGCCCCAAGGTTCTGGCCCTGATTAATTTTAGAGTGCCTTTGAGACAAACTAGACAAACAGAAACTTTCACAGTATCCTACAGTCGTACAGATGTGGGTAGATTTAGTTTTGCTAACAGATTTATGAGCCTGTTCAATGCCCACCTGTCACAAAATTTTGACATAGATGGGTCATCACGTTCTCTTAAAAATAAGCTTAGATGCCTACTCCCCTAATCGTTATTTTCTTTAATATTGTTTGTGCATTAAAATGTCTCAATTGTGATTAATGTTGTCCTTTACTATACACGTAAAATTTGTTTTTAATTTTATACTTATGACTGTACATCTATTAACATCTAGTGTTGTTTTATCTTGTTTTATTTTTTATATATTTTTGTATGGATTTAATATTAAGGTAATTTTAGTTTGATAAAATACTAGTGTTGTTTAGCTTGTTTTATTTTTTTTTTTTTATATATATTTTTGTATAGATTCAATATTAAGGTAATTTTAGTTTGATCATATACTTATGTAACATTATTTGGGATTTATCCTGTTATATGTTGTATGATCGGTAAATAAATAAATAAATAAATAAATAAATAAATAATTCTCAAAATTCAAATTTTACAACCCCATCGACATGTCATCTACAGTCTCGCATAACGAACTAGTATCTTTATATTATCAGAATGTCCGTGGTCTTCGATCAAAATCACAACTGATGCTGACTAATCCTCTTCTAGCAACTTCGATGTAATTATGCTTGCCGAGACATGGCTTACTGTCTCTTTTCATAGTACCAAGTTTTTTGATCCTAGATATGCTGTTTTTAGAAAGGACTGTAATTATGACTTGCTAAATTGTGAACGTGGGGGAGGCTCCTTAATTGCGATCTCATTCCGCTTTCAGTGCTCAATTATAGACACCCCAGCTTCAGTTCAATATGATGGAATATGGATTTAAACTAAGATCAACCGTTCACAAATTGTCTTGGGTTGTGTATATATTCCTCCAGGGTCCCTATTGGATTGTTATGTGTCTTTTTGGGATTTGTGTGAATCGTTAAGGGATCGTTTTAAAAGGCATACATTTATTATATGTGGTGATTTTAACCTTCCACTTATTGAATGGCACTTGGATTCTGGAATCATAATCCCATCAAGAATACAACCAGCAACAGCAGAAACTGTGATCGACACAATGTGTCTTCTTGAATTTAATCAAGTCAATTATATTTTCAATTCCCACCTACGTATCCTTGACCTCATATTTGTTGATAATTTTGAGGTGATATCATGTATTAAATGCGATTTTCCATTATCAAATATCGACACTCTTCATCCTCCTCTAAATATCTCTTTTTTAGACAGGGGAGGGGATCTCCATTGCTTCAAGATGGGGCGACTCGGCGAGTCTTTCAGTTTCATAAGGCCAACTTTCACGGGCTTAACGGATTTTTTGCAGAAACTGACTGGTCCTTTGTGGAGAAGTGTGATGATATTGTCATGGGAAATACTTCCATGTCAAAGATCCTTCGACATGGGAGTATTTCCCTCAATCTGGAAGTTCTCAAACCTTGTGCCTATTCATAAAAAGGGTGATAAATCTGAAATCACTAACTATAGAGAAATTTCAATGATCTCCGCCATTCCAAAACTCTTCGAGGCTATTTTGGCTGACGAAATAATTTACACTTACAAAAATTACATTTCCCCGAGTCAACATGGCTTTTATCAGGGTCGCTCGGGCAATTACTTAAAATGGATCGCCTCTTATCTTAGCCATCGTAATCAACGGGTTGTGGTGCAAAACTCAGTTTCTCGTGATATTTTAGTCACCTCAGGAGTGCCACAAGGGTCCCACATTGGACCATTTATTCCTTCTCTTCATAAATGATGCCTGTTCTTGTTTTAGGAATAGTAACTGCTGTTTTTGATGACTTGAAATTCTTTAGCTCTAATATGATCCAAAATTCCGCTTTGTCAAATGGTGCGAGTTAAACTGTCTTTCCCTTAATGTTGCCAAGTGTACGTCCATTCGCTTTACAAGATCACCTAACCCCATTACAAAATTGGTGACACAATTCTTGGAATTTCCTCTGGTGTGAACGATTTGGGCGTCATATTCGACAGCAGTCTATCTTTTAACCAACACAGAGACACAGAGACTCAATTGTATTTAAATTAAAAAATAAAAAAAAAAAACAAATAAAGCTTTTAGAATGCTGGGATTTATTAAAAGACATTCTCGGCATTTCAGCGATACTAACGTCATCGTAACCCAACTGCTTTGTTAGGAGCTTACTGGAATATCGTTCAGTAATTTGGCAGTCCCATTATGCATGCCTCATAGATAGGATCGAAAGAGTACAACGTACATTTGTAAAATACTTATTATTTAAATTCCATTTTCCTTATCAAAATGTCTCCTATGAAACAAGACTACTACTGTGCGGTATGCAAAGTTTAGCCCAGAGATGCAAACATGCCCTACTCCTATTTGTGTTCAAGTTGCTTAATGGTATGAGCCACTGTGAGCACCTATTGGGTCAGGTGAACTTCTTGGTTCCAGCCCGACGTACTCTTCACACTTCCCTTTTCCTTGTAAGGAGGCACAGGACTAACTATGGTCAAAACTCATTTATTGATCGCCTTTGCATAAATTATAATAAATTTTTCTCCGACTGTGATATATTTAGCATTAGCCTTCAGACCCTCAAAAGATTCCTTAGATTCGGCGCTATTTAATTGTTTAAAGGTTCGTGCTTCATTCCTCTCTCGCTTTACTTTATATTTTTACTTTATATGCATTTTTGAATTTTATTGTTTATTGCAGGATACCATTGTATTTGTATTGTATTTTTAAGTCTTGTATTTTATATTATGTACCATTTAAGTAAATAAATAAATAAAAAATCTGGGATAGGGGTTTTTCCCGATATGAAAAAATAAAATGATACTTTACAAATACTAACATTTTAATATTAACACCCATTAAAAGAATATTGAATACTATCATAGACATGAACAGCTGTATGTTCTGCTCAAAATAGATGAAACAGTTGAGTATAAGATTAAAAAAGGAAGACAAAGCTTGTACAATTAAAATAAGGTTTATTTTTTGAGTGTTGAGATCCATAAACAAGTATGAGTGATTTAACAAAATCATCACTGTAGGCCCGTATTATTAGGTGATTTTTTCAGGATTCTGTTGCAACAGGTTCTTTATCGCACTTGAAGTCTGGCTCTAAGTTATCAGAAAGCAATGGAAAAATTGAATATAACAGGTAAATATAACATACATACATACAGGTTTAGTTATGATATATTTTCATAAAAATTAGTCTTGAGGTAGATTTCTTATATGTATTTATGCTTCTGTAAAATTTGTTGCTTACAACAAATTAGTGCAATAAAAAGAGCTCGATATTATCTATATATTTAAAACACAAAATTAGTTTTTCTTTGGATTTAAAAGCAGGTCCCACTTACCAATTTGGATTATATTTTTTATTCAATTAAAACTGTCTATCTATAGACATGCTATTTATCACTATTTACTATTTATTGAAATTTTCATATGGCAAAACAAAGAGTAAATAAATTAGGCAATTATGGTTCTTGGGGTTAGACCGAGTAGAGCTCGGAGAGATTCAAGGGGAGTTTTATATCCAACTTCTGTTTAAGATTGGTTTGGACATGTGATATAGACTCTAACCTGTATCTCTATTAAAGTTTTTTGTATGTTTAAAAATTCCAATAGATTCTCTAATTTTTCATTTATAGATTCCTGGAACTGACCCTACAGCTTTGGTTTCTTTTACATTTATGATGTTGCCAGTTGTATGTTGGTATTTAGCTACAGCAGATTGAACAACTTTTTCCTAACGTCTCCTGGTTATTGAGAGTCCTGTTTCTCCCACATACACTTCTCCACAGGAGCAAGGAATATTATATACTCCTCCTGTCTGAAAAGCTACCTTATGTGTATTGAAGATTGTATGTATGTTGAACCATCGAAGTATTCATTCTATTTTGTCTGTAGTATCAATCAATCAAAATGTACTTTATTGTCAAGAATACAAAGAGTTTCTGTCAATAAAGCTTGTTAAAGCTATTGTTTTTTTTTCTTTCTTTTTCATTTGTTTAATAGCAAGTAAAAAAAACTAATAAAGAAGTAAAACCATATATAGGTAAATATATATGTTAAATAAAATTAATAATAAGGTTAATAAAAAGCAAAAAAAAATCTAAGCAAAAGACCTGTTAAAGTACATAATAAAACTAACATTTGTAACAAAAGGTAGTAACAAAACTTGAGTTATATAATTAAATACAATAAAAAATCAAAGACAAAATAATACATAATTGACACCAGACAAAAAAAAACAATGGACAATTAGAGTAAGTTGTCTGCCTAAAACTCACCCAGACTGTAGTATGCTTTGTTTTGCATTGTGCATGCTTTGTGAATCAGAATATATATTTATTTTTCTGCTCTCATAGGTAAAAGATTGTTTAGTAAATTCCTTAGTGGGGATAGGTAGAGGTAGATGAGATGCTTGTCTAGTATTGTGTCTAGGTGATGGAATTCGAATGTTATTGCTATATTTGTAAAGCAAAGAAGCAGTCTCAAGAATAAATAGAGAGGTGAGCGTGAGAATTCTCAGTGACTTAAAATGAGGTCTGCAGGACTCTCTTTGGGTGACCTTAGCTATAAAATGAACAGCCTTCTTCTGCAATAAAAAAACAATGTTTAAAAGTTCTGACTACTGGCACCCCAGAATGGAATACCATACCTAAGATGTGATTCAAATAATGCAAAATAGACTGATCATGCCAATGCTGGGCCAAGTTCACTCCTAGCAATCTTAATCGCAAAGCAACCAGAGGAAAGTCTCCCACTCAACTTTAAAATATGATCTTCAAAGCGAAGATCACCATCTATGAAATCCCCCAAAAATTTTGAAACGCTTTCATCCCTAAGGGTATCGTCGTCCACACTTATACCCTGCATGTCACACCTAAATCCAACCATATTTGTCTTTGCTACATTAAAGGAAAGTCGGTACTACGGTAATGGTAATTTCTGAGAACTTCAGTTTTACCGTTTTGTTATGGTCATAGCACGTTGGACTTTAAATGCTACCAAGCCTGAATAAAATGTGAGGTAAAGCCAACACTATTGTAATAAGGAGTATTTGCTTTCAAGTTGTAATAAAGAATACTTTGTAACAGAATAATAACATTTAATTATGATTAAAAGCTAATTTTTTTTTGATCAGCGGAAAACAGGTTATTTTGAAATAACTAAAGAATGAATAAATATATCAAAACGCAGTATTCGCCAGAATTTAGGCAATTTTTTCCTCTTTAAAATCTTAAAAAATCTCTAAAAATTGAGTTTTGTTTAAACAACGCCCTCTAGTTGGTGTACCAAGAACTATCGAGCGCCAAAAATGTACAACAGTAGTTAAAAGAGCTTTAAATGCTCTTTCACCAAGATATAAAATACATATATATATATATATATATATATATATATATATATATATATATATATATATATATATATATATATATATATATATATATATATATATATATATATATATATATATATATATATATATATATATATATATATATATATATATATATATATATATATATATATATATATATATATATATATATATATATATATATATATATATATATATATATATATATATATATATATATATATATATATATATATATATATATATATATATATATATATATATATATATATATATATATATATATATATATATATATATATATATATATATATATATATATATATATATATATATATATATATATATATATATATATATATATATATATATATATATATATATATACATATATATACAGGGTGTCCCACTAAGGGCAGCCGGGTAGGTTTTCTCAGAAACTATGAAAGCTACTGCATCTTTTATTTAATGTTATCCAAGTGGGTACTCGTTTGAAAGAGCATTTAAAGCTCTTTTAACTACTGTTGTACATTTTATTTTATTATATTTTATATATATTTAGCAGTATGTAATTATTATGATGTCATTTTCAAATATATATGTTTAGTTCAAGCTGGCTTAGTTTGTACGACTTTTTAAGTTTATGGAAGCTGTTTACAAGTGTTTATTATTTATACAATAAGAGCGATTTTTGACTTTGTGTTGACCCCATATTATTTAAGACTTTTCACTCTAAATTACATATACTTTTACCTGTTAAAATAATTGTAGTCATTATAGACCCGAAGTACTATTTGCCAAAACTCATCTTTTTTTGTTTCAGCTTTTCCATATCCGAATTGAACACTATGATGTCCAAAGGTCACAGACGAAAGCACCGAGTGGACCTGGCGGGCGAGATGACGTGTCACAAGTTTCGAGCGAGAAGTTTCAAGCCCCATTTCATGGCAGGTCCCACCAACCTAACCTCGTTCACCTTGTACAGTATTTTGTACATAGGTTTGCTCATTACCGGCGACCCTATACAGTTAGGGGACATGTTGAGGTTTATCAGAGAGGGTCACATCAGTTTCGGGTGCTACCGACATTTCTTCGACGACAGCATCCCGGAAAAAGCTCTCAATTTACCGCAAAGAAACGAAAAGCTCTTTTCGCACAGTTTGTTCCGCAAAAGGTGCGCTCAGATCGCTTTATTTCTGGACGCGTCGAGATATATAAACTGTCCAGATTTGACCGCACTGTGTCGGAGATATTGTACAGAACTCAATTTACCTAACGAAGTTTTCGAATGTACTGCAAAGATTATATTGAGAACAGCCCCTGAAATGAAGTTTAATGGACGTTCTAAAACAATCCCTAACTACGAGGGTAGGGCTATGTCGCTAATACTGTTCACTTTGAAGCTTTTGTTTGGCTTAGATGGAGAAACGGAGAGTAAATTGTCCGAATACGCAGACCTGTTAAACAACATCAATCTCGGTACGAGGATGTTTAATTTGTCGCGATGGTTAGAGTTTATAGGCTACAGGGCTGCCATAGTCAATGAGCATCATTTGCCTACCAGTTTGATAGACTCTGACACCTTGGACAGCGATGCTTATCTGAATTATTTAAAAAAACAAGATATTAAATTCAAAGGCTCGTGCAGGCACATACATAGTGAAGTTAAAGACTATTTGCTAGTGTTGGATAAAGTCCTTGAAAGCATCAATGAAGATATTACCGATGACGAAGTGGTTTTCGAGCCTTCGCTAACTCCGTTTTCGGACTATACGAAACTTATTTTGAATAGCAGGACAGTGCCGTGTGAAGGTGACTTAGCGAAGGATTTTGCAAACGAGTCTCTAGAGTTCCTTTTAAGGCCGAACAAATACCTCGATCTGGTTGGAAACCGGCATATCAAAAACGGGGGTGCCAACGATAATATAGTAATCGAAGAACTGATGTATTTATACAAGACCACGGTGTACGAGCAGAGGAAAGGCCGAAAAACCATTGCCGTGAAGATAGTCGACGAGGTCGAAGAGGATAAGTTCGTTAAGGAATATTTGGAATCTGATAAAAAGAAATCGTTAAAAGCCACCGATGTAGACGTGTTTCTGTCTAATTGGCAATTAGGCAATAAAAATAATTTCTTAGTGAACAAGGACTTGTTAAAAATGGCTTGCGAACAAGTCAAAATTGAATCGGATGTAAAGATCGTCCTAGGGAGGTATGAGGAGCACTACAACCCTTTTGAGAGATACTGGCTGAATATCCCTACGAATCCTTTGGCTCATTACTTTCCCAAACAACAAGCGGAAAAGATTTTCGACAAGTTCCCCCATTCGTTTAAAATGGTTTTTAATGAATGTTCGAGAGTGGTCGAACAGGAAGTCAACGATTTTCTTTCCGAATTTTTGGTGACCGAGTTGTATTTAGTTTATTGCGCTGATTTTGGTACCAAAAACACCAAGAATAAGAGCAAAGGGCCTGACGAAATTCGGAAAGCATTAATTAATTGTAAAAAACATTGGTGAGCATTTAATAATTAAAGTTTATTTTTTGAAGGCTTTTATTTAACTTTACCTGTTTGAACTTCCAACAAAATTGCAAAACTATTATTAATGTGAAAAAATCTATAAAAATTATCGCAGGGAATTTCAGTATTCAGTCATCTGCGAGCTGAAAATCAAATCTAGAGGTATTGAGTGGAACTGCACCACTCCACATTTATTAAACAATAAAAACGTCGACTATTACAGTATAATTTTTGGGAAATCATAATTTAAAGATCGCGAAAAAATATTTTCCTACACTGATTGACTATATGTGTTCCAACATGCGAGACGATAACACATTAACAACCGATCAGATACCGCACTCCTGGAATTTTCATTCATAAACGTGTTTAATCGAATCCCATTAGCTGAACGGAGCACTCGGAGATGTACTGGAAATATTTTTATTTATTCTGAACAGGACCCAGTGGCGGCTCGTGGTGTCTAAAACTGGTGAGGCGAGAAAAGGTTTGTTACTTATAATAGGTAGATGGCGCCGCAGGCTAATCATTTTTGGGCTGCCACGCCCAAATTGACTCATTTTTATGATTTGTTTTTGTCTTTTACATACCAATACCAAGATATATGCATTTCATTAAGTAATTTTTAAAATAAAAATTATTACATAGATATAAAAATAAAATAATAATCTTTAAGATATTCACTCAATTTTCATGTAGTTTGTTTTATCCTCAGATGTATGTACCGGGTGGTCGAAATTGGTCTGTTTTAACAGAGAAAACCTATTTCCTTACTAGATAGAGCAAAACTGACTTAGGTGTCATGGGCTCGATTTCTGAGAAATGTTTAATGGCAAAAACCGCCTGCCGATATTTTCACTGCCAACTGAGATATAGGGCGTTTTTCAATTTTCGGCCATTTTGAAAATTGTCCATAACTTTTTTATTTTGCGGAATATTAACATTCTGCAAAGACATCTAAAGGCACTTTTTTATGTGCAATCCAGTGGCGTACTCAGATTTTTTCTATAGTTGTCCGTTTTATCATAAATAGGCAAAACTTTTTTTTTTCAAATGGAAATCATAGTTGGCTATAAATTATAAAAAATGCTCGCGTTTAGCCCTTTTCAGTGATATAAAGTTGTAGGTACTTATTTTCAAAAATAACGAAAATATTAGGTGTTTTTGGTTTACATCGAAGTAGGCCTTGGAATAATGACGCGCGTTCAATATTTTGAATATATTGCTGTCAGATTACTGTAGTCTGGTGTAATTATTGCGTTTTGGTGTTATCTTTATAAAGTTGTGTTAAGTTGCTGACAAAATATGTTTGAGAATTATGAAAAGTATGATATGTTAAAATGTTACATATTATCTAACGAAGTTCCTGAAGCAGCTAGTGAATTATATTTTAATACATTTCCCGAGCGACGTCAACCGGATAACCGAATTTATCAAACATTAAAAAGTATTTTAATAAATTACGGAAGTTTTAAAAAGTTAAGAACAAGACATTATGAACTAAAGGAAGAAAAGGAAATCCAGCAGCTAAATATAATTGGTGAGGTATTAGATCATCCTGGCACCTCCTCTCGAACATTGGCTAATATAACGAATGTTCCAAAGACCACCGTTTTAAAAATACTCAAAAAACATAAATTCAAACCGTACAGAACGAGAAGAGTTCATCAACTCCGTGAAGGGGACGCCGCTAGAAGATTGAGATTTTGTCAGTGGTATGAGCAAAAATTCATGGAGAATGAGAATTTTCCATTAAATATTATTTGGAATGATGAATCCAGAGTAGATACTTCTAGTATATTTAATAGATATAATTCATATCACTGGTCCACTGAAAATCCACACGTAGTTGTGCAACAAGACCGGCAAGGTCGGTGTGGATTCAATATATGGGTGGGGATATTCCGAGGAAGATTTGTGGGACCTTATTTTTACGATGGAAATTTAACTGCAGATGATTATGTAAATATTTTGCGCACATATATTGTCCCTTTGTTGGAAGACATACCTTTAGCTGATGCCAGAAATATCTACTATCAACAAGATGGTTGTCCCCCGCACAATGCAAGGATCACAACTGATCTTTTAAACTTCGAATTTCGAGAAAATTGGATTGGTACGTGGGGCCCCATACCTTGGCCTGCTAGGTCCTGTGACTTAACTCCCTTAGATTTTTTTTTGTGGGGAAGATTGAAGGACTTGATATTTAAAGGAAGAACCTTTCACACAAAAGAAGAATTGCAAGAGGCCACTAGGCAAGCTTTTGCATCTATTAGCCCAGTTGAACTAATAAATAGTTGCAACTCGGTACGCAAAAGATGCTTAGTTTGTATTGAACAGGGAGGGGCTCAATTTGAACAACTTCTCTAAATATATTTATCAGAAACCTATCTAACTAAATACCTAGATTTTCATAATTATTTTTTATTTTCACTTGTAGCTGTAAATAGTAGTTTAGTTTGTTAATTTTGTTCAACTTTGCTATGTAAACAAAAAAAAAATAAAAAAAATTAATAATAAATAATTAAAATAACGTTAGCTAGTGTTATTTAAAGTTGTGTTTAAGTTGCTAACAAACTATAAATCTTAACAATACATAATTGAGATATTGTCATCACAAATCAAAGCCTACTTCGATGTAAACCAAAAACACCTAATATTTTCGTTATTTTTGAAAATAAGTACCTACAACTTTATATCACTGAAAAGGGCTAAACGCGAGCATTTTTTATAATTTATAGCCAACTATGATTTCCATTTGAAAAAAAAAAGTTTTGCCTATTTATGATAAAACGGACAACTATAGAAAAATCTGAGTATGCCACTGGATTGCACATAAAAAAGTGCCTTTAGAATGTCTTTGCAGAATGTTAATATTCCGCAAAATAAAAAAGTTATGGACAATTTTCAAAATGGCCGAAAATTGAAAAACGCCCTATATCTCAGTTGGCAGTGAAAATATCGGCAGGCGGTTTTTGCCATTAAACATTTCTCAGAAATCGAGCCCATGACACCTAAGTCAGTTTTGCTCTATCTAGTCAGGAAATAGGTTTTCTCTGTTAAAACAGACCAATTTCGACCACCCTGTACACTGTGTCCCAGATTGCTTGTAATCACAGGGTTTCTCGGTAACCAGCAGAGATAGAACTTTGCGGTTTTCGCGACTCTGTAAAAACTGCTATGGATAGATATTTTTACGTAGAGTCCAGTGCTGTAGCCGAAATTTTTTTTAGACAAACCGTTTTTGAGATATAGCCCAAACTTAGTATTTTTTAAATGGGACACCCTGTATTTTTTGGTTCCAAAAAATTTTCCTTTTTTTTTCTCTTTAAAATGATGTATCACACTATGCACTTTTGACGTAAACTAAGCCTTATAAACGCAATATTAAAAGAAAAACGTAAGTTGGCCATGGAAATATGGCATGGAAACAAAAATCAAAACTATTTGTTTCTTAAATATATCAAATATTGCCGTGTTTATCCTCTTATCATACGAGTTACCAATAATTCTAACAGGTAAATTAATAGATATTAAGAAGAAATGAATAATTTTGAAAATAGTCATAAGTATGATATGATGGTTTGTTTTATTGAATGTCATGAAAACAGTGATCAAGCATCTGATTTATATTTTAACAGGTAAGCACCAAGCGCTTAAATTATTATGAACCTCCTTTCAAATTTTTTTTTCAATTCCACTTTGAGTTATGGACTATTTCTTGCTATTGCTTTTTTTATATCGTAGATATCAAGAAAGGCCTCGGCCACACAAGACAATTTTTCGCCGAATTTAAATTTAATTAATGATGGATCATTTTCAAAGCACAGGGCTAAAACATATAATAAACTAAATCACGAGAACAATGAGATTGTTGTATTAGCAAGTATTCAGGCCAATCATGCGAATTCATGTAGGCATATTCAGGAAACAGTGGGGGTGTCAAAATCACAAACGCAAAGGATATTAAGAAAACATAAATATAAGCCTTATAAAGTAAATGTAGTACAACAATTGCATCCTGGAGATGCAGAAAGGCGTCTAAATTTTTGTAACTGGTATCTTCAAAAAACCCAAAATGACCCTGACTTCGGTAGCAAGGTTATATGGTCCGACGAAGCCTATATAAGTTGTAGTGGTATTTTTAACAGGCATAATAATAGGCACTGGTATACGGAAAACCAATTTTTAACAAGAGAACGTCAGCAGCAAGGAAGGTTTGGGTTTAGCGTCGCTTGGTTTATATTGAAAACAAAGATTACATTCCATATTTACAATAATAATTTAACAGCAGATAGATATCTAGCAATTTTAAATCAAATACTACCGGATTTATTGGATAACTTGCCGCTAGCAAATCTGCACAATATTTACTTTCAGCAGGACGGTGCTCCTGCCCACAATGCGCAAATTATAAGGCCATTTCTATTTGAAAATTTTCACGATCGCTGGATTGATACAAATGGACCAGTAAGGTGGCCTGCTAGGGCGCCAGACCTCTCAATATTAGATTTTTTCGTTTGGTCTTACTTAAAAAACAAAATTTACCTGAATCCAGTCAATACGATGGAGCAGCTGCAAAATGCAACCATTCAGGCATTTAGATCATTGGAAGATAGACCTATAATAATGATGAATGCTCTAAGAAGAATTCGCACTGTGTGCCAATTATGTGTTCGTGAGGGGGCGGCCATTTTGAACAGTTTTTCTAGTTATGTAGAATTTGTTTAGTATTGTGATTAAGTTTATCAAGATTATTAAGTTTATTTATTTCATAGTAAAAAAATGGTTATTAATTTTTTATGTTGTTTAATTTTGCTTCTGGACCCTTTTAATATCTACCCATATTTCCATGGTCAACTTACGTTTTTATTTTAATATAGCGTTTATAAGGTTTAGTTTACGTCAAAAGTGCATAGTGTGATACATCATTTTAAAGGGAAAAAAAGGCGAATTTTTTGGAATAAAAAAATACAGGGTGTCCTATTTAAAAAATACTAAGTTTGGGCTATATCTCAAAATCGGATTATCTAAAAATTTGTGCGACTACAACACTGGATTCTACGTAAAAATATCTATCCATAGCAGTTTTTACCTTTTCTCTATCTGATAGGGTGTCCGAAATATGATACTACCCCCAAAAGCGCAAAATCTCTATTTCACCCTGTATCTCGGGAACGAAACGATGTGGCACAATTCTGTTTGCGGCATTCAAAGTTTCTCGAAAAAGTGACACAGGGTCGCGAAAACCGCAAAGTTATATCTCTGCTGGTTTCCGAGAAACCCTGTGATTACAAGCAATCTGGGACACAGTGTACATATATAATCTTCTCAAAGATATATAATATACACATTTTTCATCATTGGATTTTTTTATAAAAAATATTTAAAATACTTAATCAAAATAGTCAGAATCGAGTTTAAAGTGTAATAAACCTATAATAATCTAATATGGTGTGGACAGTAATTTTTTTATAAAAAACCAAAACTGTTTGGGCCAATAGGTATGTGGATGGTGCAGTTAAGTCACTTTTTGTAAATTAAATTAATGCGCCTGCCTTTTAAAGAAGCAAATTTCTCAATGATTTTGTCATAAAAGTCACCATTACATTCAGAAAGTTTAACTAATAACTCTTTTTCTATTGCCATGATCGACAGGGCTGAGAGCCTATCTTGAGATATACAATTTCGTAAGTAGGTCTTTATTCGCTTTAAGCACGAAAAATCTCTTTCGGCCTGTACACTTGTTAAGGGGATTGTCAAAACTAATGTCGCAAGTCGATATACTTCACAAAATACTGAAACTAATTCTAAACTATTAATTTGTTTAAGGAGTTCTTGAATATTGACTTTATAAAATTGTTCATCACGGTAAATTATGCTTAGCTCATTTTTGAAGCGGTCTTTGTGAAACATTTTTGGATACGAATTTAATAGGCTAAAAGACTGTGGCAAAGTATTTTGATGTATTAAGAATTTTCACAAATTCCAATTTGTGTAAATCTTCAAACCTGATGCTAATTTGAAAAATTATACAGTCTAAAATTTCATAAAACAGATTTTTATATTTTTCCATTAAATCTGATTCGCTCATGCTACGGGTTTGTCTACTACATGGCAATCCGGTAAGTGATTTTGCTTTTTCAAAAATGGATTTAAGGAAATTTTCAGCGCGCAGCTCATTTAATCGTTTGACGGCAATGTTCAGTTGTGAAATGCAGAAATCAATTTCTAAGTTACTTAACTGAAAAACTTGAAACAGGATATCAGTAACAAAAAAAATTTATTTAAATGCAAAAGTTAAAAAAGCAAATTCAAAATCGGAAAGGTCTTTTAGATACCCCTTGGCCATGTGTATAGTATCTGAGTCTAATTCTGGATTTTCAATCATGTCCTGAAAAACTAACGTTAGCACTTCCCAATTATTTGCAACAAAATTAGAATTTTTGATCGAGAATACCACCTTGTATCACTTGCTTGCGGAACTCGTTTTTTTATTATTTTGTCCGATATAGATGTGCGTTTGTACGATTTATGGAAAAAAGCAGGCAAACTTTTCAAAGTTGCGAAAAAGATTCTGCTTTCCTTAATATAATTTGAACCCTGTTGTAAAATTAAATTGAGACGATGAGCAGCACAATGAGAGTACATTGCTTGTGGGGCATCTGATCTTATTCGTGTTTGTAGACCGCTCAATTCTCCGGCCATAACCGCAGCTCCATCATAACATTGAGCTACTAATTTCCGTTTAAAATTTAAAGGTTCCAAGATTCTTACAATTAAGTTATAGAGTGCATTAGCTCTAGAATCCTCACTTATATCAAAAAAGCCTAAAAAACGTTCTTTTATTTCGGCTAATTTATTTACATACCTAAAAGTTACACAACATTGGGTTTTTGCAACTATATCCGTCGTATCATCTAAAATTAATGACAAAAATGTAGCTTCCGATATTTCTTGTTTAATAAAGTCTCTCATATGTTCGTCAATACAAAATATTAATTCATTTTGAATAGTTTTCGATTGTCCCGTAAATACACTTTTCTCTTCTAAATGCTTTACAAGTTCGGTGTTACGTTTAATTAAACAATTAAAAACTTCCTTAAAATTCCCTCTGTTAAAAGAAGATTCGGATTCGTCATGCCCCCTAAAAGCCAGTTCTTGTTTTCCCAGTAATATAGTCGTATTTATAAGGTATGTCAAAAAAAAGCAAGCGGTTTTTCCTATCCTATTCCTAATCTTCATTGTACAATAATTTGGATAAACGAGCATTTTCGATTAGTGGATCTTTAATTGTAGTCATATTTTGAGACAAACGTACAAAACCTAAGGTATTTTGAATATGGTCTTTAGACCCTTCATGTATTTTAGCCGCTCTAGAACAATTTTTAAAATCAACGTATCCATCAGAAGTCCATACTGTTTTTGTTTTTCCCAGTATTAAGCAAGGCAAACAATATAAACGCTGCTTAAAAACACTTCCACAAATTCAAGTGTGTGTTTGATACCATGACGTTTGAAATGATCGTTTATATTGTCGACTGTCTTTTTTATCACTACTTAAGGTACTTATCTTCGGCATGGCTCTATCTCCGCGAAGAATTTCTTTTTTCTCAATCTCGGGACGCCTGGAAAATGCCGTTGTCAATAGTGACATAACGATATCGTGGACTGGATTCATAGTTCACACGTTTCGTTTATTTTAAATTTTAATCATTAATTTATATAAACTACTCTATCAGTCTATCTACTCAATAATTAAACTAACGCAACGTCAAAAATACTTTAGATAGAGTAACACTCGACACAGACTAAACGCGCGACATTCACGAAATAATGCTATAAAACAAACACCAAATTATTGCTGAATAATCTCAATATCCACCCACTTCCCGCTCAATCTCAAACCATTACCGGTAACAGTCAAATACGAATACCCCACACGCCCACGCAAATATCAACAAAAACGGCTTGCATTTGGCAGCCGGATGCGCGATTGTCATTTACCGATAGATAATTATTTCCATTTATATTCAATCTGTGCTAACATTAAATGGCAACGTCTCAATCATTAAGCGAAGTTTTCATCGTCTCAAATGCAATAAAAAGAGATGGAATGAATCTACATATGCAACACGACCCTTTTCCCTCTTTCTCAGACTTATTAAAAATCCAAATACCATTCAAGTGTCCGAGACGCAATTCTCATCGCCGCGTATAGGTAAAGTCGAATAAAAAAGAAATGATATTGCAGTTATTGGACATTGTACTGTTGGTTAGTAAAGTAAAGTGTTTATTTATGATTTACGCATATTTGATGAAATTTTCATAGTGTTTGAGACAATTTTCAGAGAATAATGTATCAACTTGGAAAGAATTAATTTTGAAAATAAAAATGTATATTTATAGGAAAGCGAGTGAGGCGGCGCCTCAGTTGCCTCATCTGACGAGCCGCCGCTGGCAGGACCTTATTAAAATATCTTGTGAGTAACTTTTAACCAATTTTAATATATTTATATTTAAAAATTAGTACATTAGTACCTTGAAACGTAAAGATCTGAAAAAATATCGGAAGGTGATTTTTTTACGATACAATATGATGGAAATAAAAACTTACTTTCTTATATCCTCATAATTTACAGATTACATCCGCTAAAGTACTTAGACCTAGATTATTGATTGTCAGTGATGACGTTGGATATAACCTAAATGTAAAATTTCAGAAATACTGTACCTCTCAACATAGAGATTTAAAAATAGAAAGTATTTTAAAGCCTGGTGCAGGCTTGGATAATGTTAGTAATAATATTATACCATTAACTAGAAATTATAATTTTAACGATTTCTTGCTGATTTTTTGTGGTCTGAATGATATACTGAATAATAGGTCTCCATCCTCTAGTTTGCTTTTTAACAGGATTCGTCACTGTGCAAGCAATACTAATGTGTTTATTTTTTATGCTCCTTTTGACAAAAATCATTTTAACAATAAGTTAAACGATTTATGTTTTAAGATTAATATAGTATCTGCTCATGTTTGTATGGAATTGAATTGAAGGGGTATTAGGCTAAGTAATTTTGACATTTGTACAAGTATAGATATTATTGTAAAAATTTAATATTTATTAAAACAGTTACAGAATCGATGGGTGTAATGAGCGAAAATACTAATTTGAGCCATGAGTCTGACATGTCTAGATTGGACGTTGGCAAGTTAGATGAATCCTTAACTCGAGTTACACCTGAAATAATCTGTACAGAATTGGAATCTATTGGAAATAACTTTTTTTTAGAACTCCACTCCAACAAACTCGTTCCCGATTGGTCTCCGGACAGAACAAATTAACTTTTTTAGTTTTAGCTATTAATATTCAGTCATTGAGAAATAAAACTGATGAACTGTTGTTGTTTTTAGAGGACCAAAAAAATCCAAATGTCGTATTAGTCACTGAACACTGGCTAAAACCTCCTGAAATTGTGTACCTAGCTAATTATGTTACCTTATCTTCTTACTGCAGATCAGAGTCAGTCCACGGAGGTACAATGATACTACTGAGTGAGTGTTTTCTAAATTACAACGGTTTTATAAATATTACAAAATTTAACGAACTGTATCTTGAAATTGTCTTCGAATTGTCTACTGTATTTTCAGAGTTTTTTAATGTGTGTCCTTTTTTGTTTAAATTGGATGCGTTTTTATCTCTTGCCAGACTCATCAAACATTATTTTGGGTGGGGATTTTAATACTAACTTTGAAGATAAAGAGTCCAATAACACTTTGAGGTTATGTAATATCTTAGCATCTCACAGTCTGACTATGCATGTGGAAAGTCCTACCCGTTGTTCAAAGTTTTCTTCATATGTTATTGGTTACATGTGCTCAAAGTTTGATACTAGTTCTTTCGTATGCTCAGTGATCAATGCTGGTCTGTCAGATCATGAAGCTATTGTTGCCTCAGTCCCCGTAAAAACTAATAAGTGTCGTGGTCCTAAATGTAAGTATGGCAGGTTATTTAGCAGCAATAATTTTAATCGCTTCCGACGAATGTGTGAAAATGTTTGTTGGGATATCCATCCTTTCACATGAAGTTAACCATGTATTTGAAAGTTCATTTCCCAAACAAAAAATTAAATATAAGAATAAGAAGCCTTGGGTTACTAAAGGACTCCAGGTCTCTGCTGCAAATATGCGCTCACTGCATGTAATAAGAAAACATACTAATAATGAACGTTTTCATGAATATTTTATTAAATATAGGTCACTGTACCGTAAACTTATCAGAAGTGCCAAAGACTTATACTACACTGAACGTCTTGAAAGATCTGACAACAAACAGAGGGAAAGCTGGTCAATTGTAAGCAATATACGTGGAAAGGCAAATAAGAGTTCTCATTGCAGTTGTCTGCTGATGAGATAAACAACTATTACTGCTCTCTTGCGGGAAGCCTCACGGAGATTCTGCTTCCTACCGAGGATCCCTTAACAAAATTAGATTTGAAGGAGGTAAAAAATTCATTTTCCTTTTTTCCCACCGATTTGGTAGAACTTAAAAAGACATTAAAGGAAATCAAAAATAAAAATGCTACAGGTAAAGACGGATTGACTGCCAAGTTATTCCTAAATCTGCCTGGAGCAGCACTAAATGTATTAGTTTTGGCCATTAACAACTCATGGGAGACTGGCGAATTTCCTCCTTGTCTGAAAACAGCTAAGGTTATTCCTCTATTCAAGGGTGGTGCCGCTAACCAGCCGTCGAATTACCGACCCATATCCCTACTTTCGACACTCTCTAAAATAATCGAAAAATTAGTTAAAAAACGTATGATCTCATTTTTTTAAAGTAATAATATACTGGATCCAAATCATTTTGGATTTCAGTGCAACAAAAGTACTAATAATGCTATGTTTGCATTGTTGGAGGGAGTGTATAGAAATATCAACGAAGGGGAGCTTGCAGCGGCAGTGTTTTGTGACTTATCGAAAGCTTTTTATTGCGTGAGTTATGATATACTGCTGCGTAAGCTTCAATGCTATGGTTTTAGGGGTTGTGCTCTGGATTGGCTCGAATCATACTTGAAGGGAAGGAGTCAAGAGTATTTGTGGGTGCCACATCTTCGAAGAGTCGTATAGATGAATGGGATGTGCCACAGGGTTCAGAACTTGGACCAGTACTATTCCTTCTATACCTAAATGATTTGTCAACTATCGATATTAAAGGTAAATTTACATTATATGCCGATGATACTACCATATTGTGGCACTCCAGAAATGTTGATGCATTGGCTAATATTATTGACTCAGATTTAATAAAGATAAAAAAATGGTTTGATTCAAATCTGCTGTTATTGAATCTTAGTAAAACTAATGTAATTGGTTTTAAATGTGATGTAGATGGTTTGGTTATTGGTGATTCCTCACTGGAAAAATCTTCTAACACAAAGTTTCTTGGTCTTGTAATAGATAACAGACTGCGTTTTGAAAATCATATCGTGCAATTAAGTACAAAATTAGCTTGTGGTTGTTATGCTGTTAAGGTTATTGTAAATAAACTTGGAACTAACATAGGGAAAAACAATCTATCATGCCCTCATAGAATCTCACTTAAGATACGGCATTGCGTTTTGGGGCGTGTCTAATCTGCTCCTATTAAATCTTATATTTGTTTTACAAAAGCGAGCGATAAGATACCTTTGTAAAGCTAAACCTAGGGATTCTTGCAGACCATTATTTGTACAAAAAAAATTCTAGCACTGTTTTCACTGTTTGTACTCGAAACCGTTTGTCTAATTTTTAAATATCGTCACAAGTTTGCGGTTACCGCCTACCAATATCACATCAGCCAGTGGCATAACTTGCCACTTCCAATTCGATCAAGCACTGTTACAAAAATATCAGTTATTTATGATGGCCTAAAGATTTTTAAAACACTTACCAGTGAGTTTAAAGGGTCTCCAATCCCCAATAATATTTTAAAAAAATGTAAAAAAACTACTGACAGAACAAGCAAGTCTTGACGAATACTTTTCCAGCTCATTTTGATACGCATTGATTCTTATTTGTTTGTACTGATTTTTCTGAGGAGAAGGGAAATGATCAGTTTTTATTGTATATGTATATGTGTGTATGTATATATGTATATGTATACATGTATGTGTATATATGTATGTATGTGTATTTGTATATAAATATATATATATATATATATATATATATATATATATATATATATATACAGGGTTATTCACGCAACCCGTTCATTAAAAGTTTTTAATGATGCCATTTAGATAAAAATTTCAAATTTTGGGATTAAGGTAAGGTCAAGTGGTGCTTCTTTTTTGAAATATTTTCAATTTCCTGTCACTTCCGGTTTAACCAGAGGTTGGTATCAACTTGCTTATTTTAAATGGAACACCCTGTATTTTATGATATTTTTGGATTCTACGGAGAATTTTAATGCTATTTTATGTAGCATATCCTATACCTAGGTTCAAGCGTTCTTAAGATACTTGACCTTGAACCGAAAATGAGCCGTCGAGGTACCAAATTTTAAAATCTCATATTTTTATAAGTTTTGAAGATATAATCTTCATATTTTGCAGACGATCGGTAAATAATCTTAGGTTTCTATTTTTTTTATTGAATTTGTCTATTTTTATACAGGGTGTCCTAAATTCAGCGGCAAACATTAACATTTTTAAAGCCGTTAAGGTCCGTTTTTTTAAATGGGACACCCTATAACTTTATGCATTATCAAATGTAGAATTTCATTTTCTATCGAACTGTATTAAGGTTCCCTATACCTATTCGTAACCATTTTCGAAATAATTGGGTTTTATAAAAATATTGTATGTATTTGCTTAAATGTTTACATGTTCCATTGGTGAGCTATGGAAAAACAATTGAGATCCAATATCCAATACGACAGATGATTAGTATGCGTTATTTATCGAAAGCTGTCAGTGATAAACTAAATCTTCTAAATCAAAATGGAAAAATACTCAAAACGCTGATATTCTCAATCTATTTTATATTCATGGAGAATGTTATAAAATTTTGGAGAGAACGTGTCGTGTGTTTAATGAACGCCACCCTGATTTGCCGCCAATAAACAAGTCAAAATTCAAGAGGATTGAAACGAACTTTTTGCGTTTTGGCAAGGTTAAAGTTACAAAAAATGTTCCGAAACCAGTGACAAATGCCGAGGATAACGTAATAAACACATTAGCTTATTTCCACGCAAACCCGCAAAGTTCAATACCGTCTGCAGAAAACGATTTGGGAATTCCTTCTTCATCTATCCAAAGAATCTTGAGCGAACATCATATGCACCCTTATTCCTTCCAAAACGTGCAAGCCTTGATTTTAATTGGTGATGACTAGTAGAATTTTGCGAATTCATGTTTTTGAAAATTCAAGAGGACCCTCAATTCCTTTCAAAAATATTTTGGACCGATGAAACGAAATTTTCTAGAGAAGGAATAACAAATAGAAGAAACGAACATTTCTGGGCAGCAGAAAATCCGCGCGCTTTACGCGAAACGCGTTCTCAAGAGAGGTTTAGCTTCAATGTTTTCGGTATAGTATTAAATGATCAGGTGCGGTACTGTATTTATGAAGACAATTTAAACAGTGATAAGTATTTGGAAATTCTACGAGGGACGGTTTCTGAATTTATGGAAGAAATTCCTATTGGTGAGCTGCAAAATTATTGATATCAATTAGATGGGGCACCAGCACATAATTCCGGTGCAGTTTATCTCCAATTATCTCGAATTTTTGAAGATCGCTGGATTGGTCCCAATGGCCCTTGGAGATGGCCCCCGCGATTGCCTGATTTAACACCCCTAGACTTTTATTTATGGGGATTTATCAAAGATAAAGTCTATGCTTCCCCAGTAAATAATCAACAAGGTTTACTGGACAGGATACGAACAGCTTTTGCCGAATTAGAAAACGGGATAAATTCAACGAGCCACAGCAACTGTACAAAGAAGAATTGAAATGTGTCTTCAAATGAACGGACAGCATATAGAACATTTGTTATAATTCAATTTTGTTATTTTATTTGTTTATTGTTGACTGTTAGATTGCTATAATTTTTAAGTTCACTAAAACAAGTTTAGAACAGTCTCGAACTTAGTAGATATGGTTAAAAATAATGTAAACAATTTATTACATTTTTTATAACTTCCACTTTTCCGAAACGAAAAAATTTCGTTTCAATCCTCTTCAATTTTCTCTTGTTCATGGCCGATAAATGAGGATGTTTTTTATTAAAAACATGGCATGTTCTCTCGAATATTTTGTATCATTCTCCGCAAATATAAAATAAATTGAGAATGTCAGCTTTTGAGTGTTATTTTATTTTAATTTAAAAGTTTCAAATCAGCTGTCATGTTGAATAGAAAAGCACAACAATTATTTTTCCATGGCTTACTACGGGAAGGTGTAAGCATTTAGCAAATACATATGATAGTTTAATATAAACCTGATTATTTCGAAAATGGTTACGAATAGGTATAGGGAACCTTAATACAGTTCGATAGAAAATTGAATTCTACATTTGATAGTGCATAAAGTTATAGGGTGTCCCATTTAAAAAAACGGACTTTAGCGGCTTTGAAAATGTGAATGTTTCCCGCTGAATTTAGGACACCCTGTATAAAAATAGACAAATTCAATAAAAAAATAGAAACCTAAGATTATTTACCGATCGTCTGCAAAATATGAAGATTATATCTTCAAAACTTATAATAAAAATATGAGATTTTAAAATTTGGTACCCCGAAGGCTCATTTTTGGTTCAAGGTCAAGTATCTTAAGAGCGCTTGAACCTAGGTATAGGACATGCTACATAAAATAGCATTAAAATTCTCGGTAGAATCCAAAAACATCATAAAATACAGGGTGTTCCTTTTAAAATAAGCAAGTTGATACCAACTTCCGGTTAAACAGGAAGTGACAGGATGTTGAAAATATTTCAAAAAAGAAGTACCCCTTGACCTTACCTTAATCCCAAAATTTGAAATTTTTATCTAAATGGCATCATCAAAAATTTTTAATGAACGGGTTGCGTGAATAACCCTGTATATATATATATATATATATATATATATATATATATATATATATATATATATATATATATATATATATATATATATATATATATATATATATATATATATATATATATATATATATATATATATATATATATATATTACTTTGACTTAGATAATCTAAAAATGCTATGGTAATTTTGCAATATTTGGCAGCACGCACACCATACCACTGACCTATATATTATATATTATATTATAAAAATTTGTATATATATATATATATATATATATTTCACACGACTATATATATATATATACCTATGATTAATTCTCCGTTATTATATATATATATATTATTCCAGTCTTCCAGTTCGTCTCGTCGAATGCAGACCTCTGTGTTATTAACATAAGTGGTTCCACGTGTTCGGTTTTGCTGCTTTATTTCGGGGGGAAACGGGAGACTCAACCGCTGAGTGTGGAAACTAACGGCTCCGCTAGAAAGAGAGCAGACGCTGTGAACGTGTGAGGCCTAGTTGTTCCTGCATTCTATCCCGTTCGTCTGCCGCAGTTTTACAGAGAATATTAGCGTAATGGCCGCTACGAGGCGGGAGGGGTAAGGGGATAGCTTGAAAGAAAGGGTCATCTCGTGATATCAGTAGTACTCTCAAGGGGCACCTAGTGGAAGCCTAGATGCATTTCAATAATTTAAAGTGGAAAGATTCTGGGTATTCGAGAGCTTAGAGCTCGTCATCCGGATATCCTACCGATAACGTCTCCAAACTGGAATAAGGTGCATGGTCGCCGATTTAACGACTCTAAGCCCCGGACGGAGAGCAATCTGGCGACTGCCTTGTAGCAAAGCCAATAAGTCCTGTTATGTAACAGGAATGAAGAAGAAGAAGCTGTCATACATTGACAACCTATGTTCTAGCACTTGGAAAGACTTTATAATTTTTGCTTAGAAGTAATTTCCTAGCTCAAAAACAGAACTATCGAATATTGTCGGGCTATAAGCTGTTATAGTTATAACCTTATTAACTAGATTTTTAAAATTTAAATATTAACTTAATTCTTAAAAGTAAAATACGGTAGTTTATCGATAGTTATAAACAATTATAACTATCGATAATATTCCACCTCTATAATACGAAAATGTCTTAATCGTTGTGAGTTGCACATGGAAAAGAAAAACAATTTAAGTAGAAAACATTTATTAAAAACTATCTAATAAGTATAGCACAGATATCAATTAAAGCTACTAATGACGTAGCTAGATCTATCATCGGACGGTGAGTTGTGCAGTAGTGCTAGGGAAAGCTTCAAATCCATTTGAGTTTGGGCACCACCATGTTCCCCACCACCAAAAGCAGTTATCTTCCGGAAATTACAAAATTTAGATATATTTTAGAAAATACCAACAATATATTTAAACATTAAATAAAAAGTATTAAAAAGGAGCATAAACACCAACTATACTAGACTAAAAGCATGAAATAAATATTGTATACAGTATTGCCAGAACATTTTGATAAACGGTAATAGATAGGCGTTCGAAAAGGTAATAGATTTTGAGGAAAGGTAATAAATTCTTTTTGAAGATTATTTTAGATGAACACTGGCCTTTAGCAAGAAAAAAAAAGCTTGCGTTGTTTATTCCGTATATGGTGATTTGGTCATTTAGCCATTCTAAAGAAATATTTTATTTGCACATTAAGGTTTTTGTACTTTTTTTTATTTCGAGCCGAGAGTAAAAAGGTAATAGATTTCATCAGAAGGTAAAAAGTAATAAATCTCTTCAATAGGTAACAGATCTATTACAATTGTAATAAACTGGCAACACTGATTGTATATAGCAAGTTGGATGATATCATTACAGCCTGAAAATGCAGAATTTTACAATGTTTTGGCCGGTTGCAGAAAGCTCAATTAAAGTTCAGAATGTTTAACGGAATGTCAAATTTGAGAGCGGGTTCCTAGATTTCTGTAAGCAGCTTATTAAATCCGAAAGCTCTGTTAAATATTCTAAATTAATTAGTTTAAGTTTTGTGCAATCGGGGTAAATCCTACTGTTAATATCAATCCTCTATAATTATAGAGCCCACGACCAATATTTTGTGTCAAACGCTTCGCCAGTGGGCAAATTTTTTATTCTTAAACATACGCCCCTTGCCGAGTCTTGGTTGAAATGTGTTTTTTTTTGTTGGTATATAAAAAATTGTTTTAAAAACTGGATTGCGCTTAGGTTAGCCCTGGTTAGGGTTTTTTTTTGGGATGGTGTAAAAATACGTATCTATATAAAACGTGTATTCTTGTAAAAATAAGAATTGTCAAATAAAAGACTCGGCAAGCGGCTGGGCTCGTGCAGAGGTTTAAGAATAAAAAAGTGTGCATGGGGGTGCAATAAACTGAAACATTGCTTATTATGACACGAGAAGCTAGTTTACCCAGAATACCGACGTTGCCAAATTGGCATCCGTCTTCAGACGGTTCAGTTATTTTTTTATTGGCGCTATTTCTTTACAGCATACCTAACCTAACCTAATCCGCATTTTTAATAATTATTATAAATTTTGTTGACCTTCGCATTGCTAATTTGGAACTATATCACTGACCTAATCGATTTCACAAAAAAACTTAAACTTTGTTTGTAATACTCCGGTGATGTCATACTGTGCAATACACGGGTTCATTATTATGACCATTCCCTGCGCACTATTCCCATTTGCAGAACCCTATGAGAATTTAATTACCCGAGGGAGGGTTGTGTTCATATTTATTATTTAAAATGTAATTATTAATGTTATTATGGCTTTAATGAATACTTAATTGACAAACCTGGTGCTAAAGCGTGGAACACAATGCAATGGTAGATCTTTTTTGAAATATAGGTTATATTTAGTTCCAGCGTCAAAACTATCACCCATTTTTGTACCACAGAAATGTGTACTTCCTTTTTAAGTTTAGATTTTGTAGGTTTGTTTTTACGTTAAACGTTTACGGGAGATCCATTGTGGGGTCTTGTTGAGAGTAAGTATTTCGGATTTTATGATTTTATTATTATTTATTATTAAAAAATAGGTAATTATGCCGTAAACGGTTTTCTGCGAATATTTCGCTTTTTCAAAAAATGTTTGCATGAATTTCTTCTATTTGTTGATATGATGGTCACCTCGTTTGCGATTTATAATAATTTTATTGATTATCCGAATTATAAACAATATTTCATTTTGTTGTCAAATAACCGCTACCAAAATGTAAATCGGGCAACATTGCAACTACAATAAAAAGCGATAGCGACATTAAACTGAAAAGAATAGATATTATTCTTTGACCCGTAACAAAGTTCGAGAAGAATATTGACATTTCTGGAATATTAGATAGAATAGTTAGGTAAATAAACTTTTATGATTTAGACAAAAATGCAAATATAACTTCGGATCTCGATTGTATAATAATTTCTTGTAAATTCCGGAATTTTATAAAAGAAGGAATATAAAAGAAATTGCGATGTTCCATCAGAACATAGTGTGCAATTAATTGTGATATAATAAATAAATTAGTGAAGTAAAAAAAAGTGTTTCGTGTGCATAGTTCTGAAAGTGATGGGGTGCAATAATTGTGAATATTCTTGAAAAGATTTTATATTACTTTTATCAGACAGAAGACAATTAGTTGATTTTTTAGTTAATAGGTTTGGTTAGGATATGTTAGGTTAGGTTTGGTTAGATTTGGTTAGGATAGGTTAGATTTGGTTAGGATGGGTTAGATTTTGTTAGTTTAGCGTAAAATATTAGTATAATATATCTAAGAGATAAGTGCTATAGCATCTATGATTCTAATTTCAAGATTATAATCTGGAAAACGAAAAAATATTCTAACCAGCAATTTACTATTTCAAAAACATTTTTTTCATATGAACCCGACAAAAACTGGGGAAAATATACTCTTACCTGTTTACCCTTCTTTCTTAATCTTGCGATGTTGCCACATTTTCCAACTTCTTTACTGGCGTGATTATTGTGCAATATTTAATATTTTTGTACATTTGAGGTTATGTTGTTGAAAAAATCTAATTTTTCACGTTTTTATTAAAAAAAAGCGTTTTAAATTCGATTTTTTGTGTAGAACTGCTTTCTTACTTAGTGTAGTATGTACAGAGATACTTCTTTATATATTATACCCCACCCAGCACTCCATTTCACTCCAAGGGTCCCGAAAGTTTGTCAATTTTTTATTAATTAACGAAGCAATTTTTTCGAAAATCGTAAGCGGATTTGTAGTTTCTGTCAACGTTCTAATAAGTGAGTATAAATATTTTTGCAAAAATCGGTAAAATAGCAGAAGACCGGATACGGCACTGTTACCAAAAAATAAAATTTGCGGATGAAGCACGTTTGATCCAGAAAAAAAATAAATAAAAACTGACCAATTCTCATACAATTTTCAAAATATTGCAGTGCAAAAACTCCTTAATATGGTATTAGAAATAAAAGGTTAAGCTATTCATAATCCGAGATTGACACCGACCTGGATAAAGCACTGGTATTGGTCACCAAAAACTATTCTTAATGCTAATAGAAACATCACCTAAGCATTTACGTGATTTAACTACTTCGTGGTATCATTACTTCATTGTAAATCTGATAGAGGCTGGGATAGTATATCTACTAAATTTTGGCACACGAAAGTCTATGAAAAGGTGAGTAACTATGGAAACGGTGCAATGATCATTCGCGGTGGGCTACAACTCTGTATATCCATGGCTGCTTTTGACATACCTCCCGCTTTCGTCGATGTTTTAAATCTGTGTGGTGTAATTTACGTCTAACAACAAAATTCCTAGTCTATATTAAAACCAGAACTTTTTTTATACAACCTATACTGTTATATATACTTATATAGTTTAGATATACCTACCTAGGTATATCTAAACTATTAGTATTTACACTTCGGACACAAATTAACAACCATCTGTGCTTCCGTCTTATATAGGTACCCTTTCATCATAAAGTTGCAAAAAGTTAATATTTACTTATAATATCGACGGTTTGTAAAATAATAAATTATTTAACTTGACAATACAATGTTTACCATGCGGTTGTAAAATAAATTACAAAGAACTCCATTAAAATAAGTAGGAAACAAATTTTACTCATCAAGTTGGCGCCTGTCAGTATTTGGCACTTATGCAAAATTGCCTCAAACAAACGCTAAAATTTCAATACAAAAACTAATCAAGCTGGCTGTGCTGTCAAAATGAAGGGTTTTTTAATTGAATTTTCCTCTCACAGTTTATAATATATAAAATAAGATTATAAAGTTTCTAATTTTCGTGCCGGTCAGCCTCAAAATAGTGTCATTTCTTTGTTCGTGTATTAACGAATATTTAAGGCATCAACAATGTCGAGCGATAAAGTGTGCGTTTTCAAATGCAGCAACAATGATAAAGACTTTGGGCCATGTAAATAAAGTTTTAGCAAGAGCTTTTCCTTAAGTTTTTTGAGAAAAATTTATGTACAACAGATATATCAGAAAGAGTTAGCATTATAGTAAAAGAATTTGCTACCTTTTATTCATCTGGGCCTTTGTTTAACGAGCAAAAGTTAAAAAAGTGTCGCGAAGTACTGGAAATACGAATCGCTTTCAACATAAAATTCAGTGACACACACTGTGACAGAAGTTTATGGATATCATTAATTTTGTTGCAATGTTTTTTTAACAGTTTCAAGGGTATATTAAGAACTTTAAGGAATAGCAAATATCAACCCTCTTTCCTATTTTGCATGCATCTGTATCTTCAAGTATAACTGGTAAGTTATTTCGGCATAATTTTACCAATTATCTAAAAAATATTACATTGTAATCTAATAGTTGTTTATTCTTAAATACGTCCGGTATGATGGACATGGCCGCGAAAGCAAAACTTTGCAAATTATCTTTGTTTCGTTAACGACGTTATTGTAGTTTTTTTTAATTTTAAATGATAGTCTATTGTGTATAGAATAGACTAAAAGTGAAAACTCTTTCTCACTTCTCACTTTTTGTAACAATAATCACGAAAAAGAATTGTTCTATTCTTCTTCCCATCCTATTTATTTAAAGTTTACCGCAGTTTGACGAAGTTTTATGCTTGCGTGCCTTTAGAAATTATTAAAAAACAATTCTTATTAACTTTCATTGCAAATAAAATATAAATAACTTATATACTTTATTTTTATAGTTCCAAACGACTTTTAAAAATAACATTTCATTACAGAAAGCAATTGTCAAATGCGACATGTGGACAGTGTTGCCATGTTGCAAGCAGATTTTCAAACATTTTTTTGTTTTGGTTAGGTTAGGATTAGTTAGTTTCGAGTCTATATTAAAACAAGGATTTTTTTAACAAAACCTGTATGTACCAAAAGTAGTTAGATTCGATTTTATGTATCTGTATATCGGTTATTTTCAACTTTTGGACTAAGGTAAGTTTGACTGAAATGCAATATTTTTATCCAAAGAAACTGCAGTTTTGCTGTGTACCATTAATTAGCGGACTCCTTGTATATTTTGTCTTATGTTGCGAAAAAAAGCCAGACGCTCCCTATAAAATTTTGAACGCATCAGCAAACAATCACACTGATATTTAAAAAAAAGTATATGAACGTTTTATTTAGTGTATAATGAAACTGTTAAACTTGCAAGAACTTACCCGTAGTCGTAGTTGTTGGAGCGGCTGTGGTGGTGGGGGAGACATCCCCTGGACACCACCATGTCCAAAACCACCAGAAACATTCTTCTAGAAGTTAAGAAATACATTAATATTTAAAACATAGTAGTTAAAATTTGTTAAAAGCAAATATATAAAGTCCTGGCAGAAAAGGCCTCCTGGGCCGATGCCGGATGTTAGGTTCCCCTAGTATTGCTTTACTGTTGTTCGCCTTTTATGTTAGGGTTTTAACGATGATGCCTATGGCGCCTAACCTAGTGAATTAGTACCACCAGGTCATGCGCCGCCTGTATGCATCATTAATAATGCCCTAAGACAAAAGGCGATCAATCAAATCAACAAATTTAATATTCGGCATCTGCCCATTGGATTAGACTTACTATATACTATATGAAGTATGGCTATATTTGAGTATTCCCGAATTTTCTAGATAAAGAAGACAAGAAAATCATAGAGTTTGTTTTACGTCTTTGTGTAATTGCTTGTAGTAGTTTCATATCGAACCAGCGAATTTTCATAAAAAAGGAAAAAGTAAATTGGGTGTAGGATGTTTATTGTTTATGCAAATTTATAGTAGATTACTAATTTATTCAAAATGCAGAATTCAATCTTAAATTTTTGAGAACACTTACCCGTTGTAGTTGTAGTAGGGGTAGTGGTGCTTGGCGTTGAAGTTGTAGTTGGCTTAGGCGTAGTAGTTGTAGTAGTGGTTGTGGTGGTGGTAGGAGTTGTAGTTGTAGTAGGCTCAGGAGTAGTAGTTGTAGTTGGTTTAGGCGTAGTAGTTGTAGTGGTTGTGGTAGGGGTGGTAGTTGTAGTGGGTTCAGGTGTAGTAGTTGTAGTTGGCTTAGGTGTGGTTGTTGTTGTTGTAGTAGTGGTTGTGGTGGTGGTAGTTGTAGTTGGCTTAGGTGTCGTAGTTGTAGTTGTAGTTGGTTTAGGGGTGGTTGTTGTAGTAGTAGTTGAGGCCGTTGAACCTGGGCTAAAATAAAAAATAACTATAACTAACAAATCAATTTTTTTTATTAAAGTTATTACCTTTGTGTCGACCATCCTTCGCCAGTACATCCAGCAGATGCTGGCCAGTCACAGATGTTCGAGGTGGGGTTCCAGTTGAGACCCTCCGGACAGGTGAACTGCACAGCTTCAAAGTTGTCACACTCCCAGTACTTGGTGCAGTCGCTGTCTGGGTAAAACTCTTTACCCGTGTTGCATGTTGCTGGAAAAAAGTACGATTACTACACGGTAAAAAATCGCTGTCCATTAATTCTTAATAATGTATTCAGAAAAAATTGTGCATTAATGTTATACAATTGTGCAGTGTTTTAGTTACGTAACATCGAGATTTCAAAAGCGATTTACCAAGAAGTTTATCTACATCCAGTTGGAATTGCTACGTGAATGTCGCCGATTTATTAATATTCTTATAAAGGCCGGGACACACCTATCATGCACCCTTCCTATCCGACTATGATCATACTGTCGGACGAGGGTCTGAGAGGGAAATGGTATTGCAATTCGAACGCCGTAGTTCACACCTTTCCGGAGCATACCCGGTCCCCACTCCAACCCGACTCCGTTCCTGCCTCCGATGCACGTCCGATTGTGCAGTCTATTCGCTTACCGACTGCAGCACACGTGTAGTTTGATATTTTCTTTTGTGTTTAAAGTTTTGTGTGGTGTTAGTAATTTTGTTTTCACTAAAATTAAAAAAAGAAGAAGTGAGGAAGCATCCAGTACTGTACGATCAAACAAAAGAACAATACCGAAACTCCGACTACAAAGACGTAATTTGGAAAAAAGTTGCGAAAGAATTAAATGTTGAAGGTAAGAAAATAAATACCTAGCTCATTACATTATTATTATATTATGTAAAGTTATTGATATAGGTAGGTACCTGTGCTTTTGTAGGTTAATAGGTACGGTATACGTTCGGCAAATATACAGGGTGTTCATTTAATACTCCGGTATTCGATTTCGTTAATTCAATAAAAAATCTGATTGACGTTATGTTAATGAGGATAAATGTACTACAATCCTAAAATAAATTGGCTTATACAGAGTTACAAAAAAGCGTGAAAAATGCTTAACTGTTGTTAATTTATTGTATTTTTCTAAAATCAGATACCTACCTACCTTACAAAAAGGGACAAAAAGTAAAATATTTGCTAAATGAAACGAAGATGAAAATTTTATTGAATAAGAAGTATATTGCATATAGTAGCGGTTAGTACTAAATCAAAACGATAGCAAAATACCAATATCAATCAAACTAAATTATGAGGGCCGGACGTTCTTGGTTCTCCACGCTACCCTCTGGGGATATAAAAAATTGTTTAAACTGCTCCCTCAAATTAAATGCTTCGCGATTTTCCCCTCCTCGGCGACGAGGAAAGTCCTGAAGACGAGATCCCTCTCGAGTCGTGTCATCGCTATTATCAGTTAAATTCGGCACATTGTATCCTTCGTTTTTTCGAATAAAGTTGTGTAATGTTATCAGGATTTCCCTGAAGGGGTCTCATGAACATCTGAAATTTTTGCACCAAAATGCCAAAAACATTTTCGGATATCCTTCTTGCTCTACTTAAACGGTAGTTGAAAATTCTCTGCTCGTCAGTCAAATTTTTCCCAGGAAATGGTCTCATGATGTTGATAGAGAGAGGAAAAGCTTCATCGGCGACTATAACCATGGGAAGTTCCGTGTCTGTCCCTGGAAGACACTTTTTCTCTGGGATATTGAGTTCATGTCGAAATAGTTTTTTTCCAAAATTGGAATTTGACAAAATACCACCATCTGAGTTTTTTCCGTAGCTTCCCACGTCAACTAAAATGAAATTGTAGCAAGGATCAACTAGAGCTAGAAGAACAATGGAATACGTTTTCTTATAGTTCCAGTAAAGACTTCCCGACAATTTTGGGGCTTGTATCGTCACGTGCTTGCCATCCATTGCCCCAATGCAGTTGGGAAACTGCCACCTCTCCCAAAATTCGGCTGCTATTTCATTCCACTTGGCCTCATCCGGAACTGGCATCACTTCGTTTAAAAGTACTTCAATCACTGCTCTGCTTGTATGATGAACAATAGAACAAACAGTACTTCTTCCCAACCTGTAGCTGAAGGATATCGTCTTGAACGAATCTCCAGTAGCAAGAAACCTGAAATAAATAATATGTGTTAACCCTTCAGTAGTAGTTTACGCCTCGGTTTGGGCCATTCAAACTGTTTAGAAAATAGGTAAAAATGGGAAATTTCTCTTAACAGCAATTCTTTTTGGAATCGCTAGATTTTGAGGTGTAGATTAAGGATTCGTTAACGGAACCAAAGCCAAAGAACGTAAAAAATGGCGGAAACTGCCATTTTGGATGGTGTTGTCCCACCTACCGCGCAGTTGCAAAATCGGATCCTTAATCTGCACCTCACAATCTAGGGATTTCAAAAAAAAATACTGTTTAGAGAAATTTCCGTCATTGGCCTAGTTGTTAAGATCACTTTCATGAAAAATTGATTTTTGTTGTTGAAACGAATGCAATGAATTTAATGAATATTCAAGACTAAACCTTACATAACTTTGCTTTCTTCTTGGTAACCTCTTTTTTATCTTTAATCTTTTTTTTGTTACAATAAACTTTCATATAACAAATTGTTGCAGGTCAAGAGGACGAATGCAAAAAAAAATGGAACAGCGGCTACATCAACCACTAAGTACAAGTATGAGGCTATCCTTGACTTCTTAATTCCTCATCTCGCCGAGCGGAAAGGATTAAGTAACGTTCCGGATGAAAAAGACGATGATGATGCACCTGACACCGATTATGAATCACAAGATCAGAACTCCATCCAGGACACGCAGCAACTACCAGATTTTAACAATGCTGATGAACCTGAAAAGACTACAGAATCCTCGCCGTTACCACAGGCCTCAACTCCAGCCAGTCCAGTTTCAGCCGAAAAAAGGCCTGCATATGCAGGACGTAAACGGAAGCTCCTAAATACTGAAATGAAATCTCAAGAGTCTGCTTCATCTCAGCTAATGGCGTACATTTTGGCTGAGAAAAAAAAATCGAAAATAAGTCAAATTTATTTCTGAACAACATCCTGTTGATGCCTTTTTGGCCGGAATCGCACTATCTCTCAAATTGCTCGATCCCATGCGGCTACTTGCTGCAAAAGGTAAGATTTTTAATGTAGTGCAAGAGTACGAATGGGAGCAGCTTAATGCGAATAGTCAACAAAGAATGACATATGAGCATGTGTATCCGTCAACATCATCAGCCCAAACGTCCTCTGCCTCAACGCCTATGCAGATCACACTATCAGAAGAAGATGGATCGTGTGCAGATGTATATGAACCTCATTTTCCAAGCCAAGTAACACCAACATCGCCCGCCATTACTACAAAAGAAAACAGCAACATTTCAATGTATCAATTTAAGTAAGGTTGAAATCCGTGTTATAACTTTCATAGCAATAAATACATCGTTTTATTTATGTTTTTCTTTATTTTTTGTTTTCCTTTATTTTTACTGTACCCCCAATTCTTCAAATTTAATTTTAAAAAAATAAAAGCATAAGTAAATCTAAGTATCTTACCTCAAAAAAACTGCCAAACGATGTCTAGAAGTGAGGGCTTTTCTAAAATAGGTGTCTTGCTTAGACAATTTTTCTTGAAGTTTAAGTTCCAACAGGTCGAACGCCGTCATCGACATTCTAAAATATTGGTAGAATTTTACCTCGTCGTCCAACAAATGAGGTAAAAGTGTGAAAACTCTCCTTCTGCAGATCTTCTTTTCCAAGCAGCATGTACCCAAAATTTACGTTTTCTGTTGTTCTCCATGAAAGATCTCCGATTTTCTTCATCCTCTTCTTCTAAACAAAGTGCCACCATGGCTAAATCGCAGTGGCTAAAATTTTTTAACATTTTGCACAATAGAACTTTCCTCGATATTGTTTGAACCGAGACTGTCAGCAAGAGCCGGAAATCGGAAAGGAGTCGGAAATCGGAAAAGAGCCGGAAGCGTGTATGACATATGTGCTCACCCCTTTCCGATCCAGCACCGATCCGATTCTTATGGCAACATCGGGCCGGAGCTGGATCGGAAGGGTGCATGATAGGTGTGTCCCGGCCTTAATACTGTTAACAGTATGGCGTTACAGCAAATACTAACATGTTTAAAACACAATTAAGAAGTATTTATAACCTGTGTTTTATTACCTGCCTCGATTAAGTACTAGCCTATTATGTATGCATTGAGTAATAAATGTAATCTATAGAGTAATAAAACTTCATTAGGTATGCAAAAGGACAGGGTAAAATAACAGGGTGTTATAAGGATCTTTTACTTCCCTTACTGTATTAATTTTTAGTTGAGCATAAAACAGTTCGCCCACCTGTCCAGCCTAACTTTATTTTATTTAAAAAAACTTCATGTAGTGCTATGTTTGTGTATATTGTATCGTATAGGGAAAGAGAGGAGTAGGAGAAATAGAAAGAAGGGAATAGGGAGAGGTGGAGTGAGAGAGAGAACTCTCCACTTTAGAAGGATGTATATGCCTTCGTTAATGGTTTTAAGTTGTCCTCTATTTGTGTGACATAGTCAGTAGCAGTCAGTGTTTACGTCGTAAATAGGAAGGAAAAAAAATTACACATAGACAAATTTAAAAAAATATTTGATGGGAAATGTGTTTTCGGAACGTGCATTTCTCCTAAAATAAATAAAAAATAATAATTGACGCCAAATGATAAAATGAATTTTATTGTTAATGTTGTCAACTGAACCTTATTTTGTTTTCGAGAGTTTTGACAAGGTTAAATAATGATATTGTTAATCTTTCTGGTGATATTATTTGTTGCGTTGTTTTTCGAGTATTTCGCGGAAACGGTTCCGTTCTGCTTTATTTTCCGTTGTTATCACCCGTAAGATCAAATTTTGCAATCTATTATAACTATCTTAACGCCATCACAGAAAACGTCACATGACGATACACAAATAGATTTGTTCTCAAGATTGACAGCGTCCTCGGAATTTGATAGCAGAATTTTTTCCCGTATAAAGCAAAACAAACCTGGGGTGGGGATGTAAATAATTATAAAAGTATATAATTCCACTACGTAGATATACACACATGTACAGAGTTTTTTCTTATAATTTGCCACCCCCTTAAATCTTTTATTTCAAAAGATATAAAAAAGTGGTTAATACGAAAGTTGTAGGATTTAATCTGAAGACTTACACCACGCTAAAATCAAAAACAAATGACTATCGGAAAACATAGAAATCACCATGAACTTTGTTATTTTAAGTGGAACACCCTGTATATTTTTAAATTTTTAGATGAGCCTCATTGTCCAAAAATATATAACATGTAACATTATGAGGTGCTTAACTTATTTTATTGGATCTAGATAGCCGCGAGTGGCCATGGGTGCAATTCAGCCATTATGTGAATCACTCTAGCCATGAAATGTCAAATGAAACCAAAATTATTATTTCTGATTAACAGTAGTATACTTTATTTACGTTTTACGTCAAATTAAAAATAATACCTACTAATAATGCTTTTCAAAGGAGAAGAAAAACTCAGTTATACTACGCAAATCAAAAAAACGCATCAAGGGTAGACAATACCGGGAACAAAATCCAGTGCCATCTAGAATATATATATATATATATATATATATATATATATATATATATATATATATATATATAGTAAAAAAAATTGTGGAAAGGAAAAACTTTTGCAGAAAGAAAAGAAGATCAAATTCAAATTTAGAGCAAGATTTAATATTTTATTATATTTTGAAGGTAATTTTTTATTTACTCAATAAACATGAAGTGTAAAAGAATTATTTTTTAGAAAATCCGCACCGTCTTGAAACGTCGGAAGTTTCAAGACTCACAGGGAAATCATGGAAAACAATTCATAGGATTTTGAAAAAATATGGTTAACATTCCTGTAAAATTAGGCCAGAAAATAATATAAATGAACGACTTAGAGGCTCTGAAATTTTTTTAACAAAAATAATATAGATGAACGATTTTTGGGCAGATCCCCATGTAATTGAAGAAAGGAAGAAGCAAGGGCGTAAGTCGTCAATTTTTTAAATAATCGCTATGGTTTATGGATCGGAAGGCAAGGCACAATCCGGTGGCCGGCCAATAGCCCCGACCTCACACCTTTAGATAATTTTTTCTGGGGATACTTAAAAGATAAAATCTACTTTAATAGGACTGATAATTTACAAGAGTTACGGCAAAAAATCGAGCAAGAAATAGTAATTTTAAATACCGAATATCCCTTTTTTGTTAGCAATGCTATTAATGTGTTCCAAAATTGTTTAAGCAATGGCGGTGGTCATGTAAATAATTTATAATACAGATTTTATAAATGTTATTGTTATCTTTGTTTATTCACTAGCATTTGTATTTGTTGTTTGTTAATTATATATATTATATTATATCAGAATAAACTATTTTTTTTTATAATTTTTAATATTTAATTTGCTATAAATATATAAATTTAAATAAAAACGTAAATAAAATATATTATTTTTATTCAAAATTTTTGTTTCATTTGACATTTCATAGCTATAGTGATTCACGAATCATAATGACCGAATTGCAGCCACGGCTATCTAGATCCAATAAAGTAAATTAAGCGACTGATGAAGTGTTACCCAAAAACGACTTTGAAGGTGAATAGCTCAAAAACTAGGACAATGAGGCTCATCTAAAAATTTAAAAACATACAGGGTGTTCTATTTAAAATAACAAAGTTCATGGTGATTTCTACATTTTCCGATAGTCATTTGTTTTTGAATTTAGCGCTCTGTAAATCTTCAGATGAAATCCTACAACTTTCGTATTAATCACGTTTTTGTAGGTATCTTTTGAAATAAAAGATTTAAAGGGGTGGCAAATTATAAGGAAAACCTTGTACAGGGTGGTCCAATAATAGAGAACATCGGCTGTAGCTTGGGGACCGTTAATGACAGAACTTAAGGAAAGAAATATTTATGGGTAAATCGGCTAAGAGAAATCGCTGCAAATTATTTTCAAGTTCGAAATTTAGCCGCTAGGGGGAGTATCAACAACGATTAAATGAATTAACAATAAATATATTTAAAATTACCCTGCCTCGCCCTAGCTTTAGCTATTTTATTGCTGATTATAAGACTGAGTTTTAGTATTTTTGTTTTGTTCCTTTGTTAAGTTTTACTTTACATTTATGCAAGATTACTAATGTTTCTATTGGAACTTTGTTTTTTCTAGTTTTCCTAAAATTTTAGTATTAATTGAAATGAATATATGAAATAATAAATGTATGTAGTAAAAGTATATATATATATATATATATATATATATATATATATATATATATATATATATATATATATATAATACATATTTATATATATATATATATATATATATATATATATATACAGAGTGTTCCATTTAAAATAAGCTTTTAATTATTTAAAATTTTAGCCAATTGGTTAAGTAGTTTTTGGGTACGGGATTTTTTTAAACATTTAATTAGTCCGCCATTTTGTTCAGCCATAATGGCTTTACACAAAAATTGTACCAGTTTATCATACTTTATTTTTTTTTGCAAATTTTGAAGTCCACTCCAAGTAATTTCTTAATAATGATTTTTTTAAATATTATGTGAGGCCGCCATTTTGTTTTGCCGTATTGGAGTTTTGTCAAAATGTTATTTTTCTTTCGCAAATGACAGAATGACACACCAAGAGACTGATGTGAATAAGAGAACATGTTTTTCGGGATTTAGGGACCTTTAAAACGCAAAGATCAGCAAAAAATACTTCCCTATTACTTTAAACTACTTCTGAATCCTCCGCAGTCCGCAGAAAGCCTATACCACGATGTCATGCTTGACACAATTCATTTTTTTATTATGTTTATTACAATTACATCCATTAGGTAAACGAAATTTGACATGAAATATATATATCGGAACGTTAACAAAATTTAGGCCGGATCGTGAAATTTATTCTAATTTATGATTTATATACATTTTTAGCGCCCACTAAAATATTTGAGGAAATATTTGCACATTTCTGGACCCATGTTCTGACAAAAAGTCCGTTTTGCCAACACGTTTGTCCTGACGACGCCCACTGGTATGTTACAATGCGTTTTCGAGGCTGAAACCTCAAATATGACACATGTTTTAGGCATTTGATCATAACACATTTTTCAAAAGTAATTACCGATGTCGTTAAAACTGTCATAAAAAACAAATATATATATATATATACTATTGCGTTATTGCTGCGCATGTTTATAAGAATGATACCATGACTAAACTTGGCATTTAAATTTAATCATATATACGAACGAAGGCATTTAAGTCACTTGTATCTGTTCATACAATTTAATTTTATCTCAGAAGTATTAAAAACGATTCTTTAAACACAAAATACTTACGAGGTGATGAAGACACTACATAATTTACACAAAAACAAACGACCAATGCGATAATTGACTTCATTTTGGCTGTGCCTATATTCGATTAATAACAATCCCTACTGATGCATCTCCTCTTTGACTACTAGCTCGAAATCAGTCTTATCTCCTTTTTTTTTCTTAAGTAGTTGCCTTTCTCGAAACCGTTCAGATGAGATTTGGTAAATCAAAAACTTGTAATCAAGTTACCTGTTAATATTGCGTAAATTATTAAAAATGTAGGGGAGGATGGGGTGAAATAATCCCCCTAAGGAATAAAATGTTCTTTTTTTAATGTCACCTTTATCGCGAGCTTTAGGCATCTATCATATCATCTTATAACTGACATTTTTTCAGGCAAAATTTCAGTATTTTCAATAAGACACTGAGTTTCGATTTTTGACATTGTTTAGTCTTAGGAATTGAGTTTAAGGTCTAGCAGGCATGCATCAAGAGCTCCGCACGTCAAATTTGTTTACAAAGTGTTAAGTAAACATTCTCATTTTCTCAAAGTATTCTTTAATAATAATTGTAGAGTAGTCGAGCTAAGTGATCTAAGTGCCAAAATATGAATTTTGGTTTTTTTACGTAAATATGATCTATTTGCCAGGGCCAATATCCTTGTATGTTCAGCGCGATAATCACTACTAAATGATCTAAGTGCCACTCTGGTTTTAGTGTTCAATTCAAGTTGAAACGTTTTCGTTCGACGTAGAATCGAGTTTTATTGATTGTTTATCGGAGTTTTGAAGTAAATATAATGGATGCTATTGCATTTAGTGATATAAAAAACCCAAAATCTAAAAGGTAAATACATAGTAAAGCTAGGTTGTGTGGAAAATTCTATGTTACACAAAAATCCAAGCTGCAAAAACCAGGAAAACCCGTTCCAAATAATGAGGTTAGTATTTGATTTTTAACAAATTTTTATTGCTTAAAGTTAACTTATCACTGCTATTGGATATTACAACCAAATTTTTTATTTAACTTTACTTGTATTTTATAGTTGTATGTTAGTTAGCATGTTTGGGTCAAATCTTGCAAGTAACTTCTGAATCAGATTCTGTTATGAGATTTTACTGAAATTTGATATTCATACGTACACCCGATAACAGTACAATATAGTGGTGTCCGTACGTGAATATCTTATACAGGCGGCGTAAAAATTAATGATAAAAAGTACAGAGTTCCCGTTATAGGTATTGGCTGAGATTTTGTTTAGATACATACACTTCATGACATTACAATATTATATTTTCCAATCGTAAATGTCTTATACAGAGGGCGTAAAAAATAACGCTAAAATGAACACAATAAAATAAAGAATGTAAAGAAAAATAATAAAAAAAGCTCTATTGAGCTGATAAGTAAATAGTAATTTAATTTACGTAAACAAAGAACTTTTAAAAATGTTCATATTTTTTTAAAAGTTCGGGGCGTAAGATGTCATACCACTTCAAATAAAGTCGCAAGCTTTTAAGAATATAGGTATTCCAATTATAAAAAGTTCTGTGTTTATGTAAGTTTTATTATTCAATAGTAAAATTATTAAATAAAAGTTGTTTTTATGCTTTTTTACATTTATTTTATATTATTTTGTTTTGGCTACCTAAGATTTTTTTATTTCAGATTATCTGTAAATGCAAATATAGCTGTAGAGATGTGACTGATATTAAAGTTAAGCTTTTTGATTTGTACAATGGGTTGGATCTCAACGAGCGAGGCAGCTATCTCATGGGGTTATTACAAATTCGCGCCGCCATGGTACTTACGATGAGACAAAAGAAAGCAGGCGACAATGTACCATAGCTTTTGCTGTTCCAGATAGACGAGGTAATGTAAAACGGGAATGTAAAAAAATTTTTAGCAAATATTTGCTATCAGTCCGCAAAAGATTACCACGTTATGCGCAAAAAGGAGGGGCATATAACCTTCAAGGATAAACGAGGGGTACTTAAAAAATTCAAGTACACCCGTCATGACAGACAGATAATAAAAGATCATATTAATAGCTTCCCAAGGGACGAGAGCCACTACAGCCGATCAAAAAGTGAAAAAGAATATCTCAGTCTGGACCTCAATGTCAATAAGCTATTCAACGCCTTCAAGATAAAACATCCTGAATGTACCATAAAAATACAAATTTTTGTAGGAAAGTTTTTAATAAGGATTTTCCGAATCTTTCTTTTAGAAGACCTAGAATTGATACATACAAGACTTGCGATTTACATTTTTTAAAAAGCAAGGACAAAAACATCGATGTATCAAGGAATGCTAAAAATTAGTTGAAATTGCATCATAGAAAAGCAGAAAAAGCTCTTAAGATCTTTCAAGAAGACAGTGCGAGAAGTACTCTTCCAGGTAGCGATACCTGTACCATAACGATGGATCTACAAAAAGTATTTCCACTCCCAAAATTGACTCATAATAGTATGTACTACAGCCGGCAATTATCGTGTTACAATTTTGGAATACATGTGCAAGATACAACAGATGGGATAATGTGCATCTGGTATGAAGGACAATCCGGCCGTGGTGGTAACAAAATGGCATCATGTCTTCTACAAGCCTTGAGTACAGATCAGCTTTCAACTTATAAACGGAATCTATGTATATGGAGCGATAACTGTGCAGGGCAACTGAAAAATCGAATGTTTATTTTCTTATACATGTAGTAGCTAATGGACATATTGACACCATTGATCATAAGTTTTTAGTTTCCGGCCATAGTTTTTCATCTTCAGATAGAGATTTGGCTCTTATAGAGAAGCGAGCAAAACGTTCCAAGCTCCAGACAGTAGATGATGTAAAAGTGGTAATTGCTGCGGCTAGACCTTCCAGACCCTACAAAATTTTAGATATGGGCGAATGTGCTTTTCTTGATTTTGACAAAATATCAGCAAAATGTATAGATACATCTAAACTTGGCATTACTCAAGCATCATGGTTACGTGTGACCTTCTTTAGTCACACGCCAGGAATAGTGTTGTACAAGAAAAATTTCAGTGACCTTATAGGATGGGAGAAGTGTCGTGTATTAAAAAAGGGTATAACTGTCCAAAATTTAAAATCGGCAGACCTGTTAGCTTTGCCTGGTCTTCAGCAAATCAACGAAAGTAAGAAAAAGGATCTTCGCGCAATGTTAGAATTTATTAATCCGGAAAATAAAACATTTTATACCTTTATTTTAGATTTTTAGTCATAGGTTATCTCTGTGGACTTAGATCATTTCCAACTTTTGTTCATGTATTTTCCTATACAAAGTTTTTTTGGTGTACTAATAATAATATTTTCTATTAGTGTATCTCTGTGTTCATTAATAAAGCCGAATTTCAATAAAACAAAATAGATTTGTTTTATTTTTTGATATCAAACGGTTTTCTTTGTTTTCTGCTTATTTTCAATTTTGGCACTTAGATCGCTTAGCTCGACTACTCTTCAATTGTTAACCGTTATATGTTTTTTTTTCTAACCAAGATAATCTACACATAATTACCATAAAACAATTTTCAGCGAGTTTTAAATATTCTTTGGGCTTTTATTACACCTACAGGACGTTTTCAACAAATTGTAATTTTTTCTGAATATGTTTTTCTCAGCTTCTGAATGCGTTTATCAATTCTTTATTATCTCATTTATGATTAAGAGTCTTGCCTCTAAATGTTTTAGCATGAATATAGTACAGTGGCGGCTCTTTCGTAGGGTCATTTGGTCAATGACCCCCCAAAAATATTTCAGAAAATAAATTATTCATTTGACCGTCCCTCCTAATAGTTGTAATAAAACGAGAACCGAAAAGTTAAATATGCTACAATATAAGCCGCGCGCGGCGTTTCGAATGGTCTCGTTGCGTTCCTTAGGCATAATAAAATATGCTATATTAAGCTAGGCTGGGCAGTCCGAATTATCCTGATTACCTTAAAGCTTGACGAAAGTACCGGAAGATTTCTCATAATTCGATCGATTGGTCGCAGCATCACGTCGGCATGCGGAAGTTCAATTGTTCAGAGGTCGCGCGGTCGATATTCTAACTCGATATTGTCTCGGACGTTTTTAATCGATGAAAATTGATTTATATACTGTTCTTTGTAATATATATTCTTTTATTTTTATGATCCATGTGTGAGTTGGAAATATACAAGAAATAAAATGTTGGTAGTGACTAGTGCAAAAAAATAAAGAACTAAAAAATGCTTACGAACTTAATTTTGCAATAATAACCAATTTCAAGGTGGTCTATGTTTTAGTTGTGAATTTAGATGAAATAAAATGTCGGTAGTACAAAAAATTAAACAACTAAAGAGCGCTACCGAACTTAAATTTGAGAAAATAACCGAATTCAACGTAAGTGGTCGCAATTTGCCAGAACTTAGTATACGACAAACTAGTAAAGACAAAAATAAAAAGGTTCATTGAAACTTTCGCAAAAGTATGTACGATTTAGCTAACTGGATATGTGGTTGTAAAGTCTCTAACTCATTTTACTGTTATGTTTGTTGTTTTCTAAGGACTCGTCTTTATGGTGCAAAACCGGTATTAAAGACTTAAAACACTTAAAATAAAAAATAAAAAAACATGCGTTTTATGCAGATCACATGAAATGTTCGGTAAACTATGCTAAGGTCGGAAGTGTTAATATTCGCACTCAGCTAGACAGAGCTTATAGAAAAACCCTTAGAGATTTTAACAAAAGTGTATCCAAAAATCGTTATATTTTAAACAAAATTATAGATTGTGTAAAATTTTGTGGGGCATTCGAGCTACGTGGCCATGATGAAACGGCTTTGTCTGAAAATCCAGGGGTTTTTAGAGGGCTTATAAATTTTGTTGAGGAGTTGGGCCAAGATAGACTACCCGCTTTAGCAATGTTAAATATCGAGAAATCATTTGTAAAAGGAATGTGCGTGCAATTTTAACGAACGTGTCATTCAGCATTTTTCCAATTCTAAAGAACGAAGGGTAGACCTGAACTTCAAGAGAATTTAAAGCTCAATTTAAAGATAAGATATTATATGATATAAGTATGCCTATCTTTAAATTTGTTATTGACCTCCCAAGATAATTCACCACGAGCCGCCACACTGTGGGCCAGAGAACCTTTAAAATAGTGAATTATTCAAAAATATTAAACTGCAAATATCTTCACAATTTTATTTATTATGGGTAAGTAGGCTATGAAGCATCCCAAAACAATCGAATTATATTGATATCTTGTCATGGAGATGCGCAAACACGTTCAAAAGTTTGACATATTTGTTATTGTTAGCAGTTATTAATTTACCTTATTAAAAATTGCATAATATAACCGGTGAAAATAAGTGTTTCGTGAATTACAAAATATTTTGTGATGAACGATGTTCAAGCAGGTAAGTTAATAATTATTTTAGGCCATTAGTTCTTTTTTCTGAATTATTACATATTAGTGCAAATGTTTGTAAAAAAATAAATTTTAAGTTATTTGACAAAAAATATTTTAATGTTCTACACACAGATACGTATTTTGTCATACCTGGTTTTCTTCTTTAATCTTATGACTTTTCAAAAAAAAATATAATTTGTGCAACTTTTTGCAACTTGTTGATTAATTGACATTTTTATTTGCCTATTATTTTACCTACAATGTAAGACCAATTTTAGCTCCACACTTTTTTATTGCCAATAACTATTGTATGTTCCTGCAAAGTTGTCAAATTTTGATCAAAATCTTTTAAACAGTGTTGTAGTTGATCACGACTTTCTAAAATAATGCATAAAAGTCGATAATTTAATAAATAATTATTATTAGTATCAATTTTGGGTCTTCTCTTTCTTCACTTCTTATTTTTTTTTCTAGACGTACGATCTCATCGAATTCGCAAAATTGATATTTTTGAAAGGGGAAAAGATGTCAATGATATTTTTAATAGCTTATTGTCTATAACTTGTCCCATCTGCCAAAAGAAAAATAAACAAAAAATAAAACAAATATCAAAGAGTTTGAATAACCAATTTACACAAAAATGGAATAAAGTTTTTCGTATAAAATCAAAATTTATTAATAAGAATAGATTATGGCTGGACAAATACATAACTTTACCATGCTGTCCCGGTAAAGTTGGGAGTACCCAAAGAAAACAATTTTAATAATTTAAGTTATTCTGCAAAATTTAAAAGAACCGAATGTTTACGAAAATTTGAAACGAATGAACTTTTGTTTGCGTCTAAAATGGGTTTAAGGGCAGACGGGAAATCACAAGCAGCCAAACAATTACTAACCATTGAACACAAATCCAATCCAATTAGTGAGATAAATCGACTTAGTGATGATAGTACTTTGGCAATGATAGTAGATTCTAGATTGTCCAAAAGACAGTACCAAAATATTCGAGACTCTGCAAAAAATAACAAAACCGATATTTATCCATCTTATAATAATATTAGAGAAGCTAAAAAACGATGTTATTTTCCAAATGTTATTTCCACTGAGCATTCAGTAACAGTCGATCTGCAATCCCTCTTAGACCACACTACACGCAGGCTCTTGTCTACTCTTGATCTGGAAAACTATAACATAACTCAGAAAATTGTTTTAATCTCTAAATGGGGAATGGATGGCAGTTCTGGTCAGGCAGAATATAAACAGGCCTTTTCCGATAACAGATTCACCGATTCTAACCTACTTCTTACTTGTGTGGTACCTATTCAGCTTTATACAAAAAACAAAAAAAATCAAAAAGTAATGTTGTGGAACAATCCAACGCCTTCGTCAACCAAACTATGTCGACCACTAAAAATGCAGTTTTTAAAAGAAACGAAGGAAAACAGCATAAATGAGACCAAAGCAGTTCAAGATCAAATAAAGGCATTATTGGAAACCCAATTTACCACCAAGTTCTCAAAAGTGTTATTTATAAAACATAACTTGTATATGACCATGCTGGATATGAAAATGATTAGTTCCATAACTGACACGTCCTCACTCCTGTGCGGAGCATCTCCGGTTGAGATGAATAACTTGGAAAAAGTTTTACAAAAACCTATAGTCGACGACTATCTACTTTACGGAATATCCTCGCTCCACGCTTGGATAAGGTTTGTGAATTTTATATTTTATTGTAGGTACAGGAGGGTAATCCACCATATTTTGAACATTAAAATTCTCCGTTAATATTGGTGGTATTATTATTTGCAAATCTTTTTTTTTAATGGTGCACCCCTGTATATTATTTTATAATAGGTATAATGGTCAAAATATGGTAGGCTATTAGTTGGAACTAGCTAGTACTTTTACTACACCACACACCCCCGATCGCCCAGATACAACAATCACTATTTTGGATAAAATGTCTGACTTTTGATTTTTTTTTTAGATCTTTTGAGTTTCTTTTAAAACTGAGTTATCGACTACCACTAGAAAAATGGCAAGCCCGTGGTGATGAAGCCAAGGAAGTCACTAAAATTCAAAAGCGTCGAATTCAAGATGAATTTAAATCTCAAATTGGAATAATCGTAGATCAACCGAAACAAGGGGCTGGAAGTTACATAGCCATGAAATTATAAACGCTTTACCAGTGCCCATTGGCCAATTTTCCGAGGAGGCCCAAGAAGCCCGCAACAAAGAATATCGGAGGTACAGGGAACATAACTCTAGGAAATGTAACAGGATTTCCACAAATATGGATGTTTATAATAATTTGTGTGTTTCATCGGACCCAGTTATAACGAGTTTGCGAAGAAAACCCACAACACCAAAAAAAAGTTTTGCTCCTGAAGCGCTGAGCCTCTTGGAAGCATCTTGTCCAAATGCGTCATTGGATTCTTCAAGTGACAGTGATTCTGAATAAATGTGTTAGTCACCATACAAATTTATTTCTCATAACCCTGTACTTTACATCTGTAATATTTTTTACACTTCTAGACTTTCCAGGGTATGCCGAGATTAAGTTAAAAATAAAACAGTTTTTCTTATTGTGTCATTATTTTCGCACACGGTGTATGACACCGTTGTACAAATTCTAAACTAGCTTCAAATATGTTTTACAAAGTGCTAAACTAAGGTTTTTTAAGCGTTTCATCACAAAAAAAATGCATAAAGTCTAACTTAACACTTTTTCCACATTTCAAGAGGTTTCTGGGCTCACAGTACGCCACTGATATGATATGGAAAGGTTTCTCATCAAAAGTTGAGCGCTATTATCAAAAAATTCTGTTTTGCGCTACCATTTCCCCCCCCCCCCCAAGTTGTTTGTGTTGAGAAATTAGTTTCCGTAAGTTGGAAAAAACAAACCTGAGTTGGGAAAACCAAATATGAATACGTTTTGGTGCGTGTGCGTTGGTTGGAACTTTTTATTTTGTTGTTGGTGATACTTGCTAGCAATGCAAAAGTGCAGATCTTTTTGTAGTTCTCAGTTAGGTTTTTCTTACTTTCTTCCCTCCCCCCCAATATATTCTCTTCGAGGCGACCCTGACTATACATGATGACATAATTTACACATTAATACACAGATGACGCTGGGTGCAGTAACTTTGAATAAATTCAAAACCTATTATTGGAGTCTTCCGGTTCGTCTCGTCGAATGCAGACCTCTGTGTTGTTAGCATAAGTGGTGCCACGTGTTCGGTTTTGCTGCTTTATTTCGGGAGGAAACGGGAGACTCAACCGCTCAGTGTGGAAACTAACGACCCCGCTAGAAAGGGAGCAGACGCTGTGAACGTGTGAGGCCTAGTTGTTCCTGCATTCTATCCCGTTCGTCTGCCGCAGTTCTACATAGAATATTAGCGTAATGGCCGCTACGTGGCGGGAGTAGGAGGGGTAAGGGGATAGCTTGAAAGAAAGGGTCATCTCGTGATATCGGTAGTACTCTCAAGGGGCACCTAGTGGAAGCCAAGATGCATTTCAGAATTTAAAAGAGCAAAAAATCAAGAGTTATTTGAAAAATTCGGGGTGTTCGGGAGCTAAGAGCTCGCCATCCGGACATCCTACCTATTGGGCTGGAGAATGGCGCTGAAAGCAAAAAAGTGGCAGCCGACTGCATTTTGAGAAAGAAAGAAAGAAAGAAAGAAAACCTATTATTTTAATAATTTTTGCAGTGGCGCGGCCAGGGGTTTTTGTAACGTCGATATCTTGCACCCACCCTTACGTCAACCATCCTCGTTGAGTGATTCGCGCCCATTACACCAGTCCGCCACGCGTATTATTAGGTTCTCGCAGAGTTAATTTTTGTTTGTTTAGATAACCTTATATATTTTGTAATTTTTTTAAATAAAGGTAATATATTAATAAGTAGGACTTAGGAGTCTGATATTTATTTTTCGGAGATTTAGTTATATTTCAAATTCATAGTATACTAAAAATTAGTATCGTTCTGGCATAGCTCAAAAACTACTTACCCGATTGACTGAAAATTTTGGTCAAAAATATTTTGGTAAAAATCCAATTTATCTCAAGAATTAGTAACGTTTTAGTATGAATCCGATATAGCAAAAATGGATACGTAATAAAATATCTAAAAAATCCAAACTATTTATTAAATTAATTTCAAATTTTGTGTAAGCATTAAGGTACAGTCTTCCTTTTATTGCTTTTTTTCACTTTATTCAAGGGTAATTCTGTTCGCTCTCCATCCACAGGATATCTATTGCGAATCTCTAGGTTAAAATTCCTACTTTTGGTGAGTAAAATTGACGCTACATTTTCCGGCTCATCTTCAGAAGAAATATTTCCGACACGTTCACTACAGGTTTCGTTGTTGACAAAATGTTCCCAACAAAGCAACTCAGAACACCTTTCACATGCCGCCCATATTTCATCTCTACAGATTTAAAATATGAACAGCTTGCTGTGTAGGTAAGGTCGTGGTCGCTGTCAATATTTTTCAAATGGGTCAATTTCCCTTTCAACACAATTTTCTAAAAACTCTGGGCAAAGTGAAGAAGCTGAACGCTCAGTGGTAGATTTTCGTCACACTCGATATGTGATATAGATATAAACTTGTAAAATTGGGGCCAAATATATTTTTTTTTAAATCTACCTTAAAAATTTCGAAGGACAGATTATTTGGTTTTTATAATATAATATTAGATAAAGAAGTCTTAGAATCACCCCTTTACACTCCGTAAAAGGAGGGGTCAAGTCATATCTCATTTGGTTTTTTTTTATTATATAATTTAATGAAAAAGTACTAAAAGATTTTATCTCTTTTAGTAGAGGAACTATGATTTTTCATTCATTGTACTCTAAATCTCTTTTTTATTAAAAAAAATTAGGTACAATACAATATATGTTATCTAAAAACATATTTTTGCAAATCGGATAAATATTGTTCATTTTATTGATATTTGATTTTTATACACTTGTTTAAAAATAATTAAAAAAACCTTTATTTTCGTAATTAGGAAATACATGGTAGATTTATAGTAATTACACATTTTACTGTGGCTCCTGAATATATCCACTGTGACAAATTTATCTGTAACAAATTTTACAGTGACTATACAGTGACTTTATGCTTTGTACAATATATACCTACACGTATAAAGCCCCTGTGACAAATTTAACGTTACAGTACAGTGACTTTAGGCTGTCAGAGACATCTAATATCGCCAAACGTAACATATATACGTATACTGCAGTTTCCTGTAATGTTTATGCACGTTTGGATTTATAATTATTTAAGCTTTAAGTATTTTGCCCAGAGATGGCGGTTTTGTTAACAAACTCTAGTAATAATTATCTATATATTAAAAATACTAGTCCTGATTTTTCAGCAAGTTTGTGAGAGAGTTGTACTGCACCAATTTACATGATTTTTTTTTCGAAATGATCGTCTGGTTACCGAGACTTTTCAACAGTATTTTTTGTATTGGTTTCTTGCGTATGTTTTCTATAAAACCAAAATATACTTTTCCTCAGTAAGATTTCTGGACAGATGGTGAATGCGCCGATATTCTTATTATTTCACTAGAAGCGCTGATGCGTCCTAGATTAGATTCCAGTTTCTCATACAGTTGTAAAATTAACTTAAATCCTCTGATTTGATTGGTTGCTGTTGGCGAGAGACAGTGTATAAATAATTTTTGTCGAACTTTTGATATGTGTGCGAATCCCCGTTCAGGCGAATTATATTTTTAAGATTTTTTTTAACAAAACTTATGATTATAAAAAATGCGGATTAGGTTAGGTTTGTTGTACCGCGCTCCAACACCAAGAACCTTAAATCACACAGGATGAAGTACGGGACACGAAAGAAAACCGGGCGGTCCTTAAAATAAACGTTCATAGTCTCAAGCAAGCGGAAAAGTAAAATTTGTGTACGCAAATACATTTTATGTCATTTTATTTGTTGTAATAGTTTGCCGCTTCACCTAAAAAGTGCGTCAGCTAAGCGATACGGAAAATTAATCGGGAATTTAGTAAATTTCGCACTGGTCCACTTGTAATTAGGATGTGCCTAGAGTCTCCATGCACTTGCCGCTAGAAGGTTCTAGCTATTTCCAGTGCCGCCTATACATTTTGAGCATTCGTTTTCATTTCTTTATAAATGCGTTGAATTTGAATTATTATTAAAAAACAATTCGAAGCGGTGCATGTGAAGTTATTGCGAACGTTATAGAGGCCTGTACTAGAGAAGCTGAAAATAATAGTTTGACTATTCCATTTCAAAATCGAAGAGAACGCGCTGCATTTTACACTGGTGTTTCGGAAAGTAGTGTAAGAAAAATTCAAAGAGAACGTAATGATTGCTCAAGTTCTACTTCACCTTTAAAATCTCCTGGTAAAAAAAGACCCCGATTATCATACAAAGATAAAACTGACGGTGGTGATTTTCAAGTAATTCGACGAACAATAGAGGATTTTTATATACACTTGAAGAAGGTTCCGACCTGCAAACCTCTACTTCGTGATGTAAAGAACAAAATAGATTTTCCGTAAGGGTATAAAACCTTAAATCGGCTTTTACGATCAAATGGTTTTGTTTGGCGCAAGTGCCAAAATAAACGAGAGAGAGAGAGAGAGAAATTTTAATTTTTGGCGCGTCAGCAACTAAGGTCATTTAGCGCCGCTCGAGATTTAACTATATTTTATTGTACAGGTTGATATACTTAAAAAAAAAGGATAGGTTTGATGTTATCCTCTTTAAATAGATTTCTAGAATCTGTTTTCATTTTTATATTTTGCTCTATTATTATCAAATAAGGGACAGTCTATCAGAATGTGTTTAGTACTTAGAGTTGTGTTGCATGGGATACAACGAGGTTGTTCTTGAGATTTTAGTAAGTATTCATGAGTAAGTCTGGAGTGTCCAATTTTAAGACTATTGATGAGTTGATTCTTTTTTGGAAAAATTTCTTATGTTAAAATCATCAAAGAATTTTGGTTTGACACTGTATAATATTTATTATGATTTTCCAACTGGTCCCATTCTGCTTGTATTGAGTCTCTTAACATTCTTTTAATTGTAAAGGTTATATCTGTCTTGTAACAAATATTAAGAGCATTTTGTCCAGTTGTAATTGCCTCTTTTGCAAGAAGGTCAACTCTTTCATTACCTTCAATACCAATGTGGCTAGGGATCCAAAAAAAGATCACTTCGTGATTTGTTCTGCAGGACTCAATTATGGATTTGTGAATAGATGTTATGAGGGGATGTGGGTGATCATAATTGCATATAGCTTCTAGAGCACTTTTGGAGTCTGATAAAATAATAAAATTTTTAGAAGTCTCTGTTTTGAGCCATTTAATACGCCAGTAAATACACTGGCGTAATTGTGTAGTTTATATTTGGCAGTAGAGGTCTTGGAGAAAAAAGCAGTTCCGGTACCTGTTAGTTTTTTTGAACCATCCGTATAGATTTGGAAATGATTTTTGTATTTGTTGTTCATAATCTCATGAAATTTATTAGTAATAATTTTGTGATTGGTTTCTTTTTTATCAAGAGAGCTTAAAGAGAAATCAACAAGAGTATTGTTTGTCCAGGGAGGAAAGGGGAATGGAAGATCTGGGATTGGATCGGGAAGGATGAAGTTTTGAGTTCTGGCGAATATTTGAAATCTGATATTACAACTGAAAGTCTTATTAGAATTTGTGTATGTTTCGGGAGAGAGAGAAGGTTGAAAAAATTCTTTGTGGGTCGGTATGAATTTTCTGTACCAGAGACTAGTAGCATATTTGATAAGAGTCTTCTGTGTGAGAGAAACATTGTTTCAGATAAGCATTGCAAGCTTTGTACAGGACTTGTGGGAAATGCAGAAAGAGATAACCTTAGGCTTTTATTCTGTATGGGGTCAATGCGCTTAATATATGATGGTCGAGCGGATGAATAAACGATGCAACCGTAATCTATTTTGGATCGGATAATAGATTTGTATACCTTTAGTAGGGTATCGCTGTCAGACCCCCATTGAGAGTTAGCTAAGATTTTTAGAAAATTAAGGTCCCTGAAGCATCTGGTTTTAATGTAATTCAAATGGTTCTTCCAATTTAATTTGTTATCGAAGATTAAACCTAGGAATTTGCATGAATCTTGTAAGGGTATATTATTTCCCGCAAGTGTTAGATTTGTGATTTTAGAACAACCTCTTTTCTTGCAGAAGTGAACTACTGAAGATTTATGGGGGGAGAATAGAAACCCAGTATTTTCAGACCATTTTCTTAGAGAAGAAAGGCAGTTTTGCAATTGTCTTTCGCATACTCGTGTCTTTTGTGATGGGTAATATATCACTACATCATCTGCGTATAGTCTGTATTTAATTTGAGAAGGGATAAAGTTTGGTAAGGAGTTGATGGCGATTAGAAATAATGTAGGGCTTAGAACCGATCCCTGGGGGACCCCATTTTTTAATTCATAACAATTTGAAACAATGGAACCAATTCTAACTTTAAAAGATCTGTTTATTAAAAAGTTAGTTATAAAGTGAGGAAGATTTCCTTTTAATCCCCATTTATGAATGGTTTCCAATATATTATATCTCCATGCAGTATCGAATGCGTGAGACATATCTAAAAAAGTTGCGATCAGGTGGTCTCCCCTTGTAAACGCTTCTTGAATGTCTATTTCCATACCAACCAGGTGATCTAGCGTTGATCCAGGCTTTCTGAAACCATATTGGAATTGATTAAGAAGATTGTTTTTCTCTATGAACCATGTTTAATTATTCTTTCCAATATTTTGCCAAGATGGTCAGTTAGGGAAATTGGTCGAAAGGATTCTGTATTACATTTTTGTTTGTTGGGTTTCCGAATCGGAATCAGGTATGACTGTCGCCAATTATTTGGGTATATACCTTCAGTCCAGATGTTGTTGTATATGTTAAGTATATGATTTAATCCGTGTATAGGAAGGTTTTTAATCTTAGGGACCAGTATACCGTCTGGGCCTAGTGCACTGGTTCTGCTGTTTTTCAAAGCAAATTTTAGTTCCTTCATTGTGATGGGAAAATTGTATGAAAATTCAGTAGAGGATTCGAAGTTAAGTGGAGTGCCTTCCTTATTGTCTTTTATTCTGGAAAAGTTGTTTTTATGTGATATCTCGTTAGATATTTTCGCAAAGTATTCCCCAAAGATATTGGCTATCGTTGTTTCATCAGTAGTCCATATATTGTTGTTAAGGATTCCTTGTATTTGAGAATTAGTTTTTCCTTTTATGCGTCCGATTTTGTTCCATATTTCTTTACTAGTGGAGTTGATGTTGATGCTATTAACAAACTTCTTCCAGGACCAAATATTTTTCACTGGCGGGTGAAATATCTATCAACTGTAAGGCAATATAGGCAAGAAGGACGCAATATTGTGTATCTAGACTAAACCTGGGTAGATAATGATATGACAGTGAACATAATGCTGACAAAGTGAAAGTGTTACAAGTGTTGTTCAGGGAATCCGCTCTAGTAGTCGCTTTATTATAGTTCATGCTGGTTCAGAAGCCGGATTTGTTCCGCGTGCTGCTTTAGTTTTTCGCTCGGGACTAACAACTGGGGACTACCATGGACAGATGAATAGAGGTAATTTTGAAAAGTGGTTGCTCGAGAAGCTTCTACCTAACATTCCTCCCAAATCAGTCGTGGTAATGGATAATGCGTCTTATCATTCTCACGTAGAAGATAAAGTGCCAACTAAATACAAAAGCTCATATGATATCGTGGTTTAAATCGAACAATCTTGTATCAATTATCAATTATATGAAGTAATATCAGCCAACAAGCCTAGAGAAAAAAGTATAAAATTGACGGTCTTTTACGTAACCTCGGTCTTACACCTTTAAGGCTGCCTTCATACATGTGCGACCTCAACCCTATTGAACTTGCATGGGCAGGAGCAAAAAAATATATTCGAGATCGCAACACCGGTGAACTTTCAATTAAAGATTTAAATTAAATAACATCAAAAGCGATTGACTCAATATCGGCTGAAAATTGGAAATCGTATGTTGAAACATGTTCGTTCTATTGAAGATAAATACTGGGAAGTAGATGGCAGAATTGAAACGGTTATTGATGATTTAGTTATCACACTGGGATCTTCAAGTAGTGAGAAAGACAACGATTTAGAAGGAATCGAACCATTAGAATCACAGCCGTCAACCTCAAAAATGGCTTAGTTTTTTTGTCATATATTTTGTAAAATTGTTCATAAAGTAGCTGTCAATAAACTGCTTCAAAATAATTAATTTTCTGTTCAATACCGGGTGTCAAAAAATATCTAATATTCCAATTAATATTTGAAAAACTACAGCACTCATATTTTTCCAAACACATCGGTGTAGTTATAGTAGGGGAGCCTGCACTGATGCCAGTGAACAAGAGTTATCAAAATTGTAACTTATGCAGTTCGACTTTGGGCTATTCGGGTATGCCAAAAGTGACCGTTTGTCTCCGTCTGTCATATTACTTTGTACAGGGGACGTCATTGTGAAGTACTATACAGGGCGTTTCCTAATTGCGTGCTAATGTTAAAGAGGGGTGATTCTTGGACCTATTTAAGAAAAAAGTTTAATATGAACGTAAAAGTCTTAACTTTGGAGATACAGGGTTTTAAAAAAACATTTTTTTAAATCCTAATTCTGATGCTATTATAGATAAATAACTGTGTGAAATTTGATACACGTCTTTTATGCATACAAGGGTATTTTTTATTAACAATCATTTTTTGAAATTTCTTCCATTGGCGTGCATATGTAATTAACCTGGGTAAATCCGTATGCTCCTTAATGCGTAGAAGACGTGTATCAAATTTCATGCTGTTATCTACAATATCATCAGAATTAGGATGAAAAAAAATGTTTTCTTTTTAAACTTTACCATCCTGTATCTCAAAAGTTCATAGCTAAGAAAAAATCAATCAATTTCTTCCAATTTCCTTTTAAAATCTGACGACTTCCATCTTTTAATAAGTTTACTGTAATTCGTGCTGTTTTATACATTTAGTATTTACATTAAAACTAAAACTTTACATTACATAGTACAGGCTTAATAAGGACAAATAAAATAAACTACCACACAGATTTGAGATTTTTCATAGGAACATTTGCTATCGCTACCAGGAAGGAACAGAAAGATTAGGTGTATAAAAAACAATGGCTTATTTGATCAGAGATTTGCTATTTTATTATATTTATAACGTTACATGCATCATGCAGCTCAAATTCTAGGTAAAAACGTAAAAATAAATATCACTGATGATTTTTACGCAAGTTCCATTAAATGATTAAATATTTATAAATGTACAATACAGATCTAAAATATAAATCCCCGTAGTAAATAATAGTTTAATTTGTATGTACTGTGCTACGCTCTTAGTTGTAATTATCGTTTGTTGATTTACAAAAACAGAAAAAAAGGTCTTAGCTCATTTATTTAGAGAATTCATACATTGGTTTCCCGACAACCAACAAAATTCGTCGGTTGTTCTAGTGACACTGTTGACAGTTATTTTCAGGAACCATAACCGACTTTTCAGATAACCGATGAATACAGAGTAAAATTGTGGTACTAATTCAAGATGGCTGATCAAAATGGCGGCCAAATAAAATATTTGTGATCGGAAAAAAATCACCCTCTGAGATTAATATGTTTTATCAATCCCGTCTGTCTGTCAGTTCGCGGCATAGCTTAAAGACTACTTCCCGATTGACTTCAAATTTTGATAAAAAATTAGGGTTCATATGGGGACGAACTGGTAATATTTTGGTAACAATCCAATATGGCGAAACAAAATGGCGGCCTAGTGAAATGTTAAAAAAATTATTATTAAAAAACTACTTATAGAATTTATCTAAATTTTGCACAGATGTTAAAGTATTATGTTGGAGTCAACTGATAAAACTTTAGTATGAATCCAAAATATGTAAAAATTCAGCCTGAAAAAACTACTTAACGGATTGATTTCAAATTGTGTGCCACGACTAATTGTGGTATAGGGCTCAACTAGTAAAACTGTATTATTAATTCAAGATGATGCAACAAAATTGCGGCTAAATAAAATTTTTGTAATCGTGAAGAAAATCACCCTCTCAGGATTTACATATCTTCACGTTTTAGCGTCCCTATAGATGCCAAAAAACATGTTTTATCAATTCCTTCTGTCCGTCTGTCGGTCTCTGTGTCTGTTCGCGACATAGGTTAAATACTACTTACCCGATTGACTTCAAATTTCGACTAAAAATAAGACGGAACAATGTTAAAAATATTTGTTAGAGTGGAGTATTATTTGGAATTAAGATCCAATAAAAAAAAACAAGTTTTTTTTTTAAATTGTCGGACACATATATAGATCTTATATCCTGCCTGAAACCCATATTATCAGTACAGGGTGTCCGGATTTGGTTGCAAAAGCAGGGTATCTCGCTTATTTTTAAAGATAGAACCTTGCGGTTTTCACGAACCTGAGCTAATTTGTTGTGAAACTCATGAAGCCGTAAACAAAATTTTCATAGCCTTCTTCGTTTATGAGATACAGGGCGAAATAGAAAATTTTGCATTTAGGGATCCCCCTCGTATCTCGGTTATCCTTTAACTTAACCCAAAGGGAAAAATTGCTGCTTATGCAGTTTTTTACGCTGGATCCAGTGGCGTAGTCATATTTTTCAGTTGTGTTTTTTTAAATGAGACACCCTGTATATTTGTCCAGAAATTGATTTGTCCTTTTAAGAGCTTCTCAAAAATATATAATAGAATAGGTCTATTTTAATAAACAACAACAAAAATCCTAATTTTTATAATTATCATCCCAAATTTTGCAGTAGGCCATGCAAAACGATGCCGTTTTGTTTTGTTTTCTTGGAAGCAAATGACATTTCCCAATTTTGCACGCGTATATAAAATATAGCGCTAGTTTTTTGTATTTATTTATTGTGTAAAAATATATTTGTATTATTATGGAAGAAATCCAAACTTTCGAACATTATGGAAAGTACGATATGTTAGCTTGTTTTATATTAAGTAATGAAAATGTTGAAGCGGCTTCTGAGATGTATTTTAACAGATAAATAATTAATTTTTAGGTATGTTGAAATACTATTGCTTAATTTTTATTTAGATATCCAGAAAGGAGGCAACCTAATATATCCACTTTTTATCGGATAAAAAAGAATTTACTTAATCACGGATCATTTATCAAACCTCTTACGAAAACATATAATAAAGAAAATCGGGAGGCTGAGGAAATTACGGTTTTGGGTAATGCAGAAGCTTACCCTACAAACTCTTGTAGGGCCAGTGAAAAGAGCATAGAGATTCCAAAAACTAGAGTTCAAGAAATTCTAAAAAAGCACAAATACCACCCATACAAATTTAGGCTCGTGCAGCACTTACAGCCAGGGGATGCAGAGCGTCGGGTAGCCTTCTGCAATTGGTTTCGAGAAAGATGCGACATGGTTAGAGATTTTGAAAGGAAGGTTATATGGTCAGACGAAGCACATTTCAGTAATTCTGGTATACTCAGTAGGCACAATAGTAGATTCTGGTCCCGGGAAAATCAACACCAAATATTTCCCAGAAGACAGCAGGGCAGGTTTGGTCTAAATGTGTCCTTCTTCATATTAGGAACACATATAAAATTTTATATATTTGAGGGAAATCTAACAGCCAATCGCTATATAGAAATTTTAGAGGCAGCTATACCTGAATTACTTGACGATGTTCCTCTAGCGCAAATTAACGAAATTTATTTTCAACAGGACGGTGCTCCTGCACACAATTCTGGAATGATGAGATTATTTCTGGACAATAATTTTACCAATCAATGGATCGGAACAAATGGACCTATAAGATGGCCCCCTAGGTCTTCTATGGGGATATCTGGAAAATATAATTTATAAAGACCACTATGATAATGTCCAAGATTTAGGAAATGCAATAAGAGAAAATTTTCGCTATTTACAAAATCATCCCATGACTTTACTTAATTCCCTAAAACGAATACGAAAATTGTGCGAAGCATGCATAGAACAAAATGGAAATCAGTTTGAACAGTTCTTTTGATTTCCTTGGTCATTGTAGTTCTTATACGACAGTTGATTTTTGCTGAAAGGCTTGTTACATAATAATTTATTACTGTTTTGTTCTTGTGTTACATAAATCTAGGTAGGTGGTACTTTTTTTGGTGCGAAATTATCAATACATATTTTGATAAATAGATTTAATTACATATTTATTTTGATTTATTGTTAGGGTGTAGATATTGTTAACGATTTTAAATAAAAGGCAGTATTGTTTTGCATGGCCTACTGCAAAATTTGGGATGATAATTATAAAAATTAGGATTTTTATTCTTGTTTATTAAAATAGACCCATACTATTATATATTTTTGAAAAGCTTTTAAAAGGACAAATCAATTTCTGGACAAATATACAGGGTGTCCTATTTAAAAAACACAACTTTGGGTCATATCTAAAAAATAACAACTCAAATAAAAAATATGACTAGGCCACTGGATCCAGCGTAAAAAACTGCATAAGCAGCAATTTTTCCCTTTGCGTTAAGTTAAAGGATAACCGAGATACGAGGGAGGTCCCAAAATCCCAAAATTGTCATTTTCAATTTAATTTCTCAAAAATGATTTTATTATTCTTAAACAAGAGAAAGTTCGCTTACATGAAGCCTAGAGACCGGGATTGTTACAGCGATTATTACTGCTTATATTTTCTGTGTTTTAATTAGGAAAGGGTCAGTTTATATTTGGGATTCTTACTAGTAGAGATATTTTGTGTTGTGTGTGTGTGGGTTTGAGAATTTTATTTCGTTAAAAATATTGTGCTTTATGAGCGTACTGTATAACATATTTAGACAGGCTATTGGGATATATATATATATATATATATATATATATATATATATATATATATATATATATATATATATATATATATATATATATATATATATATATATATATATATATATATATATATATATATATATATATATATATATATATTATATATATATATATATATATATATATATATATATATATATATATATTTATATATATATATATATATATATATATATACAATGTGTCCCAAATTTGGCTTACATGCATTGCTATCTCGTAAACCGCTATAGCTACAGGGTGGGTTAAATTAGGAAAGTTTTAGAGAATTTTATTACAAATTTGATGACGTTTTGAAGTTTAGGATATCTTTTGTGGTTTTCAAGATAATTGGGAAAAATCAAAATGGTGCATTTTCAACTTTTGCCCGTAGCTTCTAAACGACTCGTATTATGGTTTTATGGTTTATACATTATTAGGGCACTTTTATTAGAGGAACATTATGCAGGTAAAACGAAGTTTCTAGCTTCAATTGTTTTTGAGATATTGGCATCAACTTTTTGTATTGTATTTTTGGAAAGATCTTTTTAAGAGCTTTCCAATGATGTATAACAAGGTAAGATTATTATTTTTCTTGAGCTCTAAAAACCAAAATAATTGTTTTTTTTTAAGTAGGCTTTGATTACGCATGGCGGCCATAATGAAACAAAAGAATGCCGCATGTCAACAATCATTTTGTGTTCCTGAATAGTACTTGTTATCATTTTCTCATTGTGCCGAGTTTTTACAAAGTTTATTTGAGTTTCTTATACTACTTAAAATGGAGGGTAATTATTCCAACGAAGAGAATTTGGATATGATAGAACTTTATTTTAAAGCAAATAGAAATGCACAAGCAGCTGCGCGTTCATACGAAGAACAATTTCCAGACCGACATCAACCAAGCCAAAAGCATTTCAGATTTCTAATTGTTAACCTGTTAGCCTACGGGTCTTTTTTGAAACCAAAACCAAAGACCTATTCAATAGATAATGAAGCAAGAAACGCAGCTATAATAGAAAGTGTCAGGGACAACCCAACAACCTCAGTAAGAAAGATTGAAGAACAAACGGCAATTCCCAAATCAGCCGTCCAACGAGTCTTGAAAAAACTTCACTTTCATCCCTATAAACCTACTATTGTACAGGGTCTTCAGGTAAATGATTTTGCTAGAAGAATCACGTTTAGTTACAGCGATTATTACTGCTTATATTTTCTGTGTTTTAATTAGGAAAGGGTCAGTTTATATTTGGGATTCTTACTAGTAGAGATATTTTGTGTTGTGTGTGTGTGGGTTTGAGAATTTTATTTCGTTAAAAATATTGTGCTTTATGAGCGTACTGTATAACATATTTAGACAGGCTATTGGGATATATATATATATATATATATATATATATATATATATATATATACATTATATATATATATATATATATATATATATATATATATATATATATATATATATATATATATATATATATATATATATATATATATATATATATACAATGTGTCCCAAATTTGGCTTACATGCATTGCTATCTCGTAAACCGCTATAGCTACAGGGTGGGTTAAATTAGGAAAGTTTTAGAGAATTTTATTACAAATTTGATGACGTTTTGAAGTTTAGGATATCTTTTGTGGTTTTCAAGATAATTGGGAAAAATCAAAATGGTGCATTTTCAACTTTTGCCCGTAGCTTCTAAACGACTCGTATTATGGTTTTATGGTTTATACATTATTAGGGCACTTTTATTAGAGGAACATTATGCAGGTAAAACGAAGTTTCTAGCTTCAATTGTTTTTGAGATATTGGCATCAACTTTTTGTATTGTATTTTTGGAAAGATCTTTTTAAGAGCTTTCCAATGATGTATAACAAGGTAAGATTATTATTTTTCTTGAGCTCTAAAAACCAAAATAATTGTTTTTTTTTAAGTAGGCTTTGATTACGCATGGCGGCCATAATGAAACAAAAGAATGCCGCATGTCAACAATCATTTTGTGTTCCTGAATAGTACTTGTTATCATTTTCTCATTGTGCCGAGTTTTTACAAAGTTTATTTGAGTTTCTTATACTACTTAAAATGGAGGGTAATTAGTCCAACGAAGAGAATTTGGATATGATAGAACTTTATTTTAAAGCAAATAGAAATGCACAAGCAGCTGCGCGTTCATACGAAGAACAATTTCCAGACCGACATCAACCAAGCCAAAAGCATTTCAGATTTCTAATTGTTAACCTGTTAGCCTACGGGTCTTTTTTGAAACCAAAACCAAAGACCTATTCAATAGATAATGAAGCAAGAAACGCAGCTATAATAGAAAGTGTCAGGGACAACCCAACAACCTCAGTAAGAAAGATTGAAGAACAAACGGCAATTCCCAAATCAGCCGTCCAACGAGTCTTGAAAAAACTTCACTTTCATCCCTATAAACCTACTATTGTACAGGGTCTTCAGGTAAATGATTTTGCTAGAAGAATCACGTTTAGTGAATGGTTCATCAACAAATGCCAGCAAATACCCAACTTTCATTCTAAAGTACTTTGGACAGATGAAACACGATTTACAAACTGTGGAATTTTCAATAAACATAATACTCGTTACTGGGGCACCGAGAATCCTCATAATTTAGAAGAAAGACGTTTACAAACAAAATTTGGGTTCAATGTGTGGTGTGGCATTATAGGTAATTCCAAACAATGCACTTCTGCTTTAAATCACTCATAACAATTTGTATTTTAGATAACCGTTTGATTGGGCCGTTCATTTTCCAAGAAAATTTATCGGGTAACAGATATTTGCAACTATTACGGGAACAAATTATTCCAGAAGTTATAAATTCTGTTCCCCCAAACGACCTGCAAAATATTTGGTTCCAACAAGATGGCTGTCCGGCTCACGGTACCAGAGAGGTGATGGCGGTCCTCAGAAATACTTTCGGGGAAAATATTATCGCTAATAATGGCCCTGTTGCTTGGCCGGCAAGGTCACCGGATATTACTCCTCCCGATTTTTATTTATGGGGATACGCAAAAAATGAGATCTACGAATTTTCTCCGCCAGAAAGTCTCAGAGAGCTAGAAGACAGAGTCCGAGATGTTTTTGCTAATATTAACAGGAACACCTTAAGAAGGGTTACACGGAAGGTATTGGAGAAATGTCAAAAATGTGTGGAAAATGGAGGGAGGCATGTGGTGTAACTTATATTTTTTTTATGTGTTAATTTAAATTTAGTTTAGGTATTTTCAATAGTGTGATAGTTACATTTTAGTCACTAGGTATTCACTGTTAGTATAATATCTTAGTTGAAAATCTGAAACATCGATGGTTGAATTAATATTTTTACCCATAAGCTAACAAGTTTACAATTAGAAATCTGAAATGCCTTTGGCTTGATTGATGTCGGTCTGGAAATTGTTCTTCGTATGAACGCGCAGCTGCTTGTGTATTTCTATTTGCTTTAAAATAAAGTTCTATCATATCCAAATTCTCTTCGTTGGAATAATTACCCTCCATTGTAAGTAGTATAAGAAACTCAAATAAACTTTGTAAAAACTCGGCACAATGAGAAAATGATAACAAGTACTATTCAGGAACACAAAATGATTGTTGACATGCGGCATTCTTTTGTTTCATTATGGCCGCCATGCGTAATCAAAGCCTACTTAAAAAAAACAATTATTTTGGTTTTTAGAGCTCAAGAAAAATAATAATCTTACCTTGTTATACATCATTGGAAAGCTCTTAAAAAGATCTTTCCAAAAATACAATAATCCAATATGGCGTCGGTAAGAAAATAAAAAGTTGATGCCAATATCTCAAAAACAATTGAAGCTAGAAACTTCGTTTTACCTGCATAATGTTCCTCTAATAAAAGTGCCCTAATAATGTATAAACCATAAAACCATAATACGAGTCGTTTAGAAGCTACGGGCAAAAGTTGAAAATGCACCATTTTGATTTTTCCCAATTATCTTGAAAACCACAAAAGATATCCTAAACTTCAAAACGTCATCAAATTTGGAATAAAATTCTCTAAAACTTTCCTGATTTAACCCACCCTGTAGCTATAGCGGTTTACGAGATAGCAATGCATGTAAGCCAAATTTGGGTCACATTGTATATATATATATATATATATATATATATATTTATATATATATATATATATATATATATATATATATATATAGGGTTATTTGCTTGGGAATATGGTTCAAATAGACAATTACGAGTCATAACTTACCATAGACAAATACTTAAACATTACAATATGACACATAACATATAGAGAAAAAATAGAACAAAATCGTCACTACATTTGAACACGTACAGGTTAAACAAAATAATTTATATATATAAAACAGTAAACGTATACTTTACGGGTGACAGAGTACTGAAACGAATTAAAAGTTGTTCCTTCTTCCCACGGCAAATATTTATCTTAAGAATTTGGTTTTTTTTGTTGGTCATTTAATGCTAGGCACAATTTGACTATATATGGTACATTAGAATATTATGATATATTTTATTTAAATGAGCTATTTCGGACTTATTATTTATCGCGTTTGGATTTTTCTTTATGTAAATCATCTCAACTTCACGTTTCTTATTGTGATGTTCTGTTTTTAAAATTTGGTATTATTGAAATCGAAAGTATGATTTGTCTCATTTTCGTGTTTTTTTAGGACGGTTGTATTTTTATGATCATATTTGTGTCCATTTAGTCTATTATGTAGGTACTGGCTTGTTTGTCCTACGTATACAGAAGGGCATTCTTTGCAGGGTGCTTGATAGGCTACGTGTGTTTTTTGGTTTTTGGAATTTCACTTTTTAATTTACTGAAACAATTATTAACCAAATTGATGGCCTTATGGCTAACCTTTATGCCATGTTTTCTAAAAAGTTTTTGAAAGTTTTCAGAGAGGTTGGGAATGTACGGAAGAGTTAAAAAGTTATTGGCTTTATTCTTTTTGTCATTTTGTTTAGGAGCATTTTGTAAAATGTTTTCACTGGATTTCTTAAAATTTTCCATTCTATTTCTGAAAATTGGGTTTATCATTTTAAAGGGATAGGAAGTTGGAGTACTTGCTTAGCTTTTTTTATGGAAGATCCCGGTATTCGGGGCTACTCAATTTAATGGCTCGATCAGCAAGTCCAATTATGACAGCTTTTTTTGGGAAATATGATGCTGTGAATTATAATTTAGGTACCGTCCCGACCATATTGGTTTTGTGTACCACTCAGTCTTTATTGTGTTGCTGCAATTGTGCATGGTCATGTCCAGGAAATTAATTTTATTGTTAGTTTCGATTTCTATGGCAAATTTTAGTTTTTCGTGGTAGTTGTTAAATTTTTCCAATACCTATTTTTCACGATTTTGTGGAATGCAAGTTATACAATCATCCACGTATACGTAAAAAATGGTAAACGAAAATCTAATGTTGGTATAATGCTGCATTCTAGATCTTCCAGTACAAGCTGGGCTATTATGCTAGAAATCGAGGCACCCATTGCGCAACCATCAGTATGTTTGTAATAAGAGTCTTTATATTTAAAATAATTTGATGTAAGATTTAGTTCAACAGCTTCTAAGAAATCCTTTAAGGAAATATCGGTATATTTTTTATTTTTTCCCATTTTTTTGTGATTACATTTAAAGCGACATTAATCGGAATGTTTGTGTAGAGTGACACAACATCTAGTGAAATTAATCTGTGATTTTCCGGGATATGAATGTTACTGATTTTTTCTTTAAAACTCCACGAGTCTTTTATATAATACTCATTTTTGTGTGCAGAATATTTTTTAAAAACTTATTAAATGGTGATTGTATACAAGAAACAATCGGTCTTAATGGTATACCAGGTTTATGTACTTGGGAAGACCATAAATTCGAGGTGGCAGAGAATTTTGAATTAATAAGTTTTTGGCCGTGTTTGGAGGTATAAAGTTTTTGTTTTCCCATTTTTTTACTAGTTGATTATTATTTTTTTGATTTACGTTGGTCGAGTCTGAGGCTAGTATTTTGTAAGTATTATTATCATTAAGGAGTGTATTCATTTTACTGTCATAGTCCGCTTCATTCATAATGACAGTTTTGCTAGATTTATATGGTTGAAGAATTTTTATTTCTGGATGTTCTTTTAAAAATTGTTTGGTCTTTCGTAATTTGGATTTTAAATTAAATTTCTATTTGGGTTTGTATAGGAAACCCTTTTTTTTCTGTTTAAAATTAGTCAAAATATTGCAACACTATCTAATACCTATCTCTATATCGGCTATTATATCAGGTATAGGGGCCTCACTTTCATTGTTTATTTGTACTGCAAATTTTAAACCTAGACTAAGGATATCTGAGACATAACTAGGAAGTTCGACATTGGTTAAGTTTTCGATCCAATTTTCATTTGATTGAGAAACATTCTGATTGTAATTTTTTTGTTCCGAATACATATATATATATATATATATATATATATATATATATATATATATATATATTCATGCAGGATATAAAATCTATCTGTCAAGGGAGAGACATCCTACCGCACTAGAGAAATCACCATCAGGAGAGGGATATTTCAGGGCGATAGCTTAAGCCCAGCTAGGTTTTGCCTTGCGCTGAATCCCCTTAGTAGAATGCTCAACCGGAGTTCATATGGATATTCACTAGACGATCAGACCAAACTCACACACCTCTTTTACATGGATGACCTCAAGCTTTACTCTAGAGGACCACAACAACTAATAGGTGAGTTAGACATAGTCAAAAACTTCAGTTCTGACATCCGAATAAATTTTGGGCTTGAAAAATGTGCAACAATTCATATCAAGCGAGGAAAATTGGTAGGAGAGGGCAGTGTCACTCTTATTGATGGAACAGAGATTCAAAACCTGGGAGCGGATAATACTTACCGGTGTCTGGGAATACAGCAGTCGTTTGAAATAAGGCAAAAAGAAAACAAAGATGTAGCAGAAAAAGAATTTATGCGACGCATTACAAAAATTCTTAAAACAGAGCCAAATGCCAAAAATAAGATAACAGCCATAAACGCTTGGGCAATACCTTCGCTTACTTACACCGCTGGAATCCTTAAATGGTCTAAAACAGATCTCCAACGATTAGACCGCCAAGTGCGAACACTCTTCACCAAGCGTGGTATGCTCCACCCCAACTCGGCAACAGAGAGACTGTACTTACCCAGAAGAGAGGGGGGCGCGGATTAGCGAGCATAGAAACCGTAACTCTAAAGGAGAAAAATAAATTGACAAGGTACTTCCTGACAAATAACTCACCAGCACCGGCAGATCGTGGTCTGGGATAGAGAATACACCACGCTCAATCTTGCAAACCTCGAAGAACCTAAAAGGGAAGAAAGCCAACAGGAGAATCTAAGAGCTAGTTGGCGAAGTAAAGCTCTTCACGGAAGATTCTATTCAAGCCTGCATCGACCAGAAGTGGATAAAACCAAATCCAATACTTACCTTACTTCGGGATATCTTTTCCCAGAAACGGAAGGGGCTCTACTGGCTATACAAGATCAAGTTGTTCCAACCAGAAATTACGCACGGTTCATCATGAAGCAGCAAGTGGACAACACAAAATGCAGAGTATGTAACGCGGCCGAGGAAACTGTGCAACACCTGTCAGGGGGATGCACACCACTAGCCTCCACTAGGTATCTAGAGAGACATAACAACATGGGAAAAGTTGTTCATCAATTACTTGGCCTCAAGTGGGGAATCTTAATGGATTTTGTAGAACACCACAGATACACACCACGACCTATAACCGAGAATGACCAAGCAAAAATTTACTGGGACATTCCCATAATAACTGACAGGACAGTGGAACACAACCGGCCGGACGTAGTAATGTGGAACAAAGCGGACAAAACTGCGGTAATCATAGACTTTGCTGTGCCTCTGGATCACAACATGTCGCAAACATACACGACAAAAGTAAATAATTATACAGCCCTTGCGATAGAAATGAAACTCATGTGGGATCTCGATAGCGTCAAAATTATGCCTTTAATAATTAGCACTAATGGGCTCGTACACGTCAATACCATCAGACACCTGGAAGAACTCGACCTACCCGACACAGCCATCCCGTGGATGCAAAAAGCAACAATATTGGGTACGGTTGCAATAATCAGGCAAATAATCTTCCCGCACTGACAACTGTGAGTGTCCTTGGCTGAGACCCGGACACCCACAGAAACAAAAACACCCACAATTGTGTGAAATCCAAAAAAAAAAAAAAAAAAAAAAAAAAATACATAAAAAGGTAAAGACTGATAATATATATATATATATATATATATATATATATATATATATATATATATATATATATACTGGATCCTAACCCCAAATAATACACCACTCTAACATAACAACAAGAGGATCGTTAAGAAAACCATTCAGAAACTTAATATCTGGGATATCTGCGGACCAACGGAGTAGGTAAAGACTGATAATATAGGTCTCAATTTAAGATGGCGAAACAAAATGACGGCCAAATAAAGGTTTTTAAAAATCAAGGTAAAAAAATCTTGTTCAACTGATTTTAAATTTTGCAGAAAAATTAAATATGAATATGGGATACTTATTGAATTTATTTTAAATTATGCCCAAAAGTCATGTGTGGCATAGGTAGAAAGGAAATGGCAAATATATTGGTAGGAATCCAATATGATGGAACAAAATGGCTCCCAATAAAACTGAAGAGACAGTATATATAACACATATATACTGTGACTACGTACTGACCTAACTTGGATCAGACTTCACTCATCCCAATAAAAGTAATAATTCAAAACGAGGGAAATTCCGGGTAAAGGAATTTAGCGATTTTTATGTACCCGTAATCGTAAAACGTACAATGGCAATATATAACTGTAAGTTTTAAGTAGTTAAGTGATACTTGTATTAAATATATATATATAATCTAACAAGGCTATAATTTTTAGTTATAACTATCTTTAACGATAAGATAAATGGACTTAAAAATTTTCCTTTATTCCCCTATATATTATAAATAAATATATTCAAATTTTTATATAGATATTGGATGGTACTTAAAGTTTTGGTATCAGTTTCACATGGAAAACAAAAACAAATCAAATATTATCGAGAATTTATTGATCAGTAAAAAAATGTATTAAAAAGTAACGAATAAATATATGGCACATGAAGGAAATCAAATTATAAATTATTAACTAGATCTATTAATAGTTTGTGCAGTGTTGCTGGAGGAAGCCTCAAAAGGCAATTCATTTGCACCACCAACTCCACCCCCACCAATAGCAGTTGCGTTCTGAAAATTAAAAAAAAGTATTTAAAAAAAAGTACTATGTGGATTAATTATGGAATATATGAAATGCGAGTCAGTTTCACTCACACGTAATTTTCTCAATTCTAAACCGATTTTCTTTTTTTTTATGGGTAGGTAATTTAATCTAGAGTTAAGAGCAGGGTAACTAATGTTTTGCTTTTTCGTAAAACTAAAGATGCCGTTAACAAAATTTCATAGCCCTTTTAGTTTTTAAGATACAGGGCTAAATTGAAAATGTTGCATTTTCAGGCACCCCTGGTATCTTAACTATCAGATAACTTATCGAAAATGTGTAAACTGTTTCTTAAATAACTTTTCCCGTAGAACTTAATTCCGCCTTCGGAATTAGTATACAGGGTCAGGTCAAAAAGTTATCCCTACTTTATTTTAAATGGAACACCCTGTATAGTTATAGACTATAAACTTTGCCCTTTTTTTTACTTTTTCAAAAATATATAATAGTATGCACTTTTTCTTAGAAACACGCAAATAAATGACAATTTTCTGAAATTAAATGCATAGTTTAATAGTAGGCTATGGCTATTGTTTATGACAACAAACGTTTATAAACGTTCTTTTGGTATTTTTATCTAATTGATATTTATCAATTTCTTCGAATATGGGCAGGGTATGAAAATTATGAAAAATATGATATGCTGGTATATTTTATACAGAGTAATGAAGATTCTGAAGAATCCTCGGAAGTATATTTCCAAAAGTAAGTAAGCTATTATGGCTATGAAAATCTGTATTATCATTATAAGTTTTTATTTGTTAGATATCCAAAAAGAAGGCAACCGTTTTTTGAGATATTTGTTATCAAAAAAAAACATATGAACATCGGAAATTGGGAAATTAGCATCAGCTTTGTTATTTTAAATGGAACACCCTGTATATTTATATTAGTTTATTGAGAAGAGCTTTTTCTTCTGATTCCAAAAATATATGGTTTGTCTATGCTCACTGAAACCATTATCCCATAATTTTGAAAAAAACGTGGAAAAATAAACTAAAAATATACAGGGTGTTTCATTTAAAATACTCCAGTTGATGCTCATTTTCCCAATTTCCGATGTTCATATGTTTTTTTTTTTGATAACAAATTCTGACGATTGAGACTAAATCCTAAAACTTTTGTGTGTAAAATGTTTTAATATCTTAAGAAATAAAGCGTATAGACCCCGTTCAAAATATAACCGAAATTTCATTTAAATTTCATAAAGCCTCCTGAATGCAGCAATTAAAAATTTCCATTTTTTTATAAATATTCCGTATGTACGCTTTTTTTATTCCATATCAACTTCCTGTAGCGGTTAAACAATTGATAATGCCTAAAAAAACACTTCTTTGAACCTACAAAAAACACACTGGGCTTTGTTTTCGCTGGTGCTCAGCACAATTTTTGGCTGATTCGGGAGTTGATGTGGCAGTGTCTCGGTTGCCAAACAATATTTAGAAAGTTTTTTGAAAAAAATGAAAGAAATCGGTTTGGAAATTTTGGGTAAAAAATAAGTATCAGGAACACTAAAGAAAACCAGGACCAAAGATTCTCCTAATATAACGAAAGTTTGAAACTGAAATGTCATTAACATTTTCCTATATGACCCTATATAAGCAGATAGGGAGGAAACTAATTTTGTAATTTCCAAAAGTTTTGATCATGTCTAATAAATAAATTAGCTTCTGGTAAGTTTTTTAGGCATCAATGAGTAAAAAATCTTTTAAGTGTTATAGAAAGTCAGTTTAGAAAAAATATATCTTAATACAAGAAATATATAATAAAAAGCCTAAAATATTAACATTTTCTTCGGCTGGTTTTCCAGAGATTTAGAGTCTCATAGTTTTTTTAGTTTTAGTCAAATTTTCATAAAATGTTCAGTAAACTGTAGGTAAAATGACTAATTTCAACTTGTATATCCAGTCTTTTGTTAAATGCTGGCGTTTTAGTCATTAGATAACTCTTTTTAGAATAAATAACTCTTTATTTCTCATCATATTTACATATTATATAACATATAAACACGAACGGAAATGACGTCAACAGCTAAAGTCTTACTCAATATAGTCTTTCAAACAATATGGCTCTACCAACAACGCTTTCACTTTGTTTTTAAACAACTTAACACTTTGTATATTTCTAATTTCATTTGGTAACTTATTAAAGAATTGTGTGCCTCTGTAGTAGGGTCCTCTTTCAAAACGTGATAGATGGCAAATAGGATAATTTACATTGATAGTAAGATTTATGCCTATTTTTATAAAAGAATAATATTGTATCAAATATGAACAGTATATAGATTGTAAGAATGTTCTTTTCTCTAAACACATTCTCACAACTTTCCTTATAATTCATATAAAATATAATCCTTAATAGTTTGTTTTGTATAAAAAATATGTTTTGAATGTTTGAATTACATCATCAGAAGATGATGCCATATCTTGATGAAGCCTGAAAGTTTGCGAAATACAGTGTTCTGATCGCTCTTTCAGATACATATTTTGACGTTATTCTTACACCATACAAACACTGTTCAACTTTTTACTTAAAAAATCTATTTGGTCTGTCCAGTATAGAAATTCATCAATTTGAACCCCTAAAAATTTAGTTTTATTTTCAAATTTTAGGATATTATTGCTATCGATTTGAATATTATCTGGTTTATTTATTAGGTTTACTTTCGTTTTAAAAAAAATAAGGCTTTTTTTATCCTTATTCACTATAAGTCTGTTTTTGTTAAACCATGTTTTTGTACGTAAAAAGATATTTTTCATTTTTTTCGGGCAGGTCTGATTCGTCTAAACCTGAAAGCATGATTAGTATCATCTGCTTATGTTGACAAGATCGAATCCTGTTCAGAAATTTCATAGTTCAAGTCGTTAGTAAAAATTATAAAGAGGATCAGGCCCAAAATACTTCCCTGCGGAAATCCGAGATCATTTCTCAAACTTTCAGACTTACCGCCGCTGACATTTTTATTTACAGTGACTCTCTGTAATCTATTATTTGTTAAATAGGATCTGAACCAATTTAGGGCAGTCTCTCTAATTCCATATAAATCTAGTTTCTTAAGTAGTAGGTCTCTATCAATGGAATCATATGCTTTATAGAGGTCCAGAAAGACTCCTACTACCGCCCTACCCATCTTCAGATTCTCAAAGATGCTGTGTGAACTGAAAGGCAGCCGTTTGTGGAAAGCAGATCACAAAGCAGTTCAAAAAGTTTTGAGAACCAAGGGAGCAGGCTGACCGGCCTGTAGTTGTCAAAAACTTCTAGATCTGGATTATACAGGGTTAATTAAAAGTTTGTTATATAACTCTAAAACTATAATTTCGTAATCAAATTCTTTCAAAATACCAATTTTTGTTAAAAACCTTTCCTTTCTTATATTTTGTTTTTCGTATCGTGTCTTTAGTTGCATCGGTTTATTTTTAAGAGCGAATGAACTTCTCACCAACAGTTTACTTTAAGAAATATTATTTTGGACGAGCTTAGTTTATGAGTCTAGCATTAAAAAGGAACAATATATTGTTTAGTTTTAATAAGCAATTATTACGAGAGAAGAGAATGAGAAAAAAAAAGAAAATTTATTTATGCACACCAATTTTACTGTAACTGAACTAACCTAAAGAAATGTACAACAAATGTAGTTTAATATTTTGTATTACCACCTCTTGATCTGCCCGCATACGTCGCGTCGGTTCATACTGTCAATAAGGTTACGAATAGCATCTTGAGGAATATTTTGCTATTCCTCCCGAAGGGCTAAACATTTATCATAGCCGCAGCTACTTCGCGATCTCTTACTCGCCTACCAAATATGTGCCGCACATGCTTTATGGGGTTGATATCAGGCGAACTTGCTGGCCAGTTCATTTTGTTAATACCAACTTGCGCGACGTATTTTGTGATACAAATTGCTGTATGTGGCCGTGCATTTTCCTCCACTAGGATAAAGCCATCGCCGATAAATCCACTAAAAGGTACAACGTAATTTGTTAATATTTCCTCAATATATTTGTGGGATCCATTTATGACCACCAACCCAGTGCAAGTCACCCGATTTATTCCTGCTCAGACCGGGATTGAATGATTGAATGTTCGGCCCACTGTCCACACACTAACATTTGTACTTGGGATCTCTTGAGTTGATTTCTTGTCTGTCTGATGTTAAATGACGACCCCGCAATGTTTTAACGTGAAGAAATTTGTCATCAATAGCAGCAGTTTTTCGTTTTCTGCCACTACCTGCCCTACGCATATTTCTGCGTATATTTCTCTGAAACGTTTGGCCACTGATTTGATGGTAGAGCGATGAACATGAAGGATTCTGTAACATTTTCATAATTACGTCCATCTTCAAGAGCAACAGCTTTTGCGCAATATCACATAAAATCATGGTAGTAGCAAAGCCACTTAGTCAAAGGATAGTATTTCTTAAAGTAAACTGTTGGTGACAAGTTCATTTCGCTTTTAAAAATGCAACTAATGCACATAAAGACATAAACCAAAAAATAAAATGTAGGAAACAATTATATAATAACCTTTTAATTAACTCTGTATAAAGACTAAAGCGCCAGCATTTTACAAAAGGCTGGATATGCAAGTTCAAATTAGTCATTTTTTTCTATCTGTATCAAATATTAACTTGTTGCGTTTTTTTGCATTTGAGTGTAGTATGGTTTTACTTAATTGAATCTTAAACTTAACAGAATACTTACTCGTTGTAGTTGTAATGGGGATAGTGGTGGTTGGACGCTTTGTAGTGGTAGTTGTAGTTGTAGAAGTTTTACGAGTGGGAATGGTCCTACGAGTGGGAATGGTTCTACGAGTGGGAATGGTTCTACGAGTGGGTGTAGTTCTACGAGTGGGAATGGTTCTACGAGTGGGAATGGTCCTACGAGTGGTAGTTGTAATTCTACTAGTGGGAACCGTTCTTCTAGTGGTAGTCGGCTTAGGGGTCGTAGTTGTAGTAGTGGTTGTGATGGTAGACGGCGTAGTAAGTCTAGTAGTAGTGGTGGGCCTGAAAAAAGTGAATTTATTGTTTTGCAATTTGATTCGTTTTTTTATTGTAATCTTTTAAATAATAAATAATTTGATGATTTTTTAAAACTTCTACAAATACATTAATACAACAAATATCTGAATTTGATTTATCTTAACATAAAATATTGACAATGTTGAAATCATTATCGCTTACCGATCTGTCGACCATCCCTGTCCGGTACATCCAGCCGAAACTGGCCAATCACAGGCGTTCACGTCGGGATTCCAGTATAGGCCGCTTGGGCAGCTACGTTCGAGAGCTACAAAGTTGTCGCACTGCCAATACTTGGTGCAGTCGCTGTCTGGGAAGTAGGCTTCCTCCAAGGTGTTGATGGGACATGGTGCTGGAAAGGAATACGATTATTAGCTTGAAAAAAATATTAATAGGGAACTTCGGGAGCATATTCAGCGTCACCTAGAGCCTAAACTACCCGTAAGCTATAGATGTACGCCCGCGTATGCAGGCAGGAAGAAGTCGACCAAGGAACAATTTAAAGGCACATTGGTTTAAAGAAGACTTTAAAGTAAGTTTAAGCTGGTATTAGAATGTTTATTATCTTTTCAGGATTTTTTGGAGCTGTTACTGTTAATATCATGTTATGATGTTAGCCTTAAAGCTATCTCATAAAACGATAAGTCCTTTATATTAAAATTGTTTCAACAATGTGTAAAAATGGTCATTAAATCGCTTCTTAACTTAGATTTTTATTTGACTTACAGAAGTCAATATTAGGGCAAATTAATCTTATCATTGCCTAGAATCATGTAAAAATATAGGACCAAAAACTCTTCACTTCCGAGTTATAGAGCGAACACCTTTTACAATACAACACCCTGTATCTCGAAAATAAAGCATTTGCAGACCTATTCTGATATAAAACTTGTTTCTTATTTTGAGAAGTACTGTACGTTAAATATGTTGAAAATACTAATTTGGTGTCATACAGTTTTCTACAAGTTTTGTATATGGGGTTTGGGCAAACTTTAACACCCTGTATATTAAAAACTAGTCGTAGGATTAGATTGTGTCTAGGGTATTGTTTGCTCAGGAGATCAAGAATTACAACAAATAAAAAATTCAGCCAATTCCACCGAGACCGGCTTTCTCTTGACCAATCAGAGCGCTGTAAGTATTCCAGAATATACTAGAACGTATTCTTACCATTTAGCATGCAGTAAGAACCGGTTTTAACTAAAACGTTCAGTGAAATATTTAATATTTTGTCGATATTTTACTAAATGCGTTAGACACTTCGCGATGTTACTAGTAAGAACCTGATATTACTAACTAGATCAGGTGATTACGGATTTCGGATATTTACGGTAACATATATATATATATATATATATATATATATATATATATATATATAGTATATGGTAGACACTGTAGAGACTAAAATGATTGAAAATGACACCTATTAAGTTGTTAGTCCCCTTGTCCTCTGAATCCACTGAAAATCACAAGATGTTTTCGTACATTTTTTCCTTCAATAAACGGGGATTACGAGGGGATTATCTCCGAAACAAAACCCCCCTGCCATAATTAACTGCCGGGATTTTCCTAAAACGTAATACCCCCAGAATAAATAAAAAAATAATCGAGACGGCTAATGATATATCGTTTTGATTGTTGTTAAATTGAGAAATAATGTAATTTTCAAGAGTCTAGATAAGTACCCTCTTATTTTTTTTCGAGTATCACAGAAGTGTCCGTGTGTCCTTTAAAACAAACTTTAAATGGATTTTTAGCAAAAAAGGGCCAGAGAAATTTTGGGAAGCTTTTATATCTGATATGTCCATTGGTTACGATTTGTTTCTACGTGTAATTAAAATATACAGGGTATTTCAAAAAACATAGGGAGATTCCCCACTCAAAAATAAACCTGATAATATTTTAATAAAAATCCAATATGCCGCCGGCCTACTGAAACTTTAAAAAAATTATTACAAAAAAAGTAATTATCAAATTTACCTCAAATTTTGCGAAAATCAAATGTTATATAGGAATGAACTGATAACAGTTTAATATAAATCCAAGATAGCAAAACAAAATGTCGGCCTAATAGAAAATTTAAAAAACAGCTTGAAAAAGACACTTTATTGGATTAATTTCGAACCTTGTGCAAGCTTAATGCCTATGATATAGGGAAAAACTGGTAAAGGTACGAATTCAAGATGGAGAAACAAAATAGCGGCCAAATTAAATTTTAAAAAAATTAACGTGAAAAATCTTGGTACGTCTGGTCTTAACTCGTAGGAATTCAACATGACGTAGCAAAATGACGGCGTGTGTCAATGTAAAAACTATTTATTGATTTATTTTAAATTATAGCCAAACATTGTATAGGTAGAAACTGGTAAAATATTGGTAGGAATCCAATATGATGGAACAAAATGGCGCCCAATAAAAATGTTTAAAAAGCAGTGGCGGCTCGTGGTGAATTATATTGGGAGGTCAATAACAAATTTAAAAATATGCATACTTGAAATAAGAATAAATATCTTATCTTTAAATTGAGCTTTAAATTCTCTTGAAGTTCAGGTCTACTCTTGGATCTTTAGAATTGGAAAAATGCTGAATGACACGTTCGTTAAAATTGCACGCACATTCCTTTTATAAACGATTTCTCGATACTTAACATTGCTAAAGCGGATAGTCTATCTTGGCCCAACTCCTCAGCAAAATTTATAGGCCCTCGAAAAACCCCGGGATTTTCAGACAAAGCCGTTTCATCATGGCCACGTAATACCAGCTCGAATGCCCCACAAAATTCTATAATTTTGTTTAAAATATAACGATTTTTGGATACATTTTCATTAAAATCTCTAAGGGATTTTCTATAAGCTGTGTCTAGCTGAGTGCGAATATCAACACTTCCGACCGTAGCATAGTTCACCGAATATTTCATGTGATCTGCAGAAAACGCATGTTTTTTTATTTTTTCTTTTAAGAGTTTTAAGTCTTTAACACCATTTTTGCACCATAATGAGTCCGACGAGTCCTTCGAAAACAACAAACAAACATAACAGCAAAATGAGTTAGAGACTTCACAACCACATATGCAGTTAGCTAAATCGTACATACTTTTGCGAAAGTTTCGATGAACCTCATTATTTTTGTCTTTACTAGTTTGTCGTGTACTAAGTTCTGGCAAATTGCGACCACTTACCTTGAATTCGGTTATTTTCTCAAAATTGAGTTCGTTAGCAGTCTTTAGTTGCTTAATTTTTTGCACTACCGACATTTTATTTCATCTACATTCACAACTCAAACATAGACCACCTTGAAATTGGTTATTTTTTATATTAAGTTCGTAAGCACTTTTTAGTTGTTTATTTTTTTTTGAACTAGTCACTACTAACATTTTATTTTCTGTATATTTCCAACTCACATATGGATCATAATAATAAAAATATATAACCCTCTCGAAAATTGTTTAAAATATTAAAAATATTTAATACAATTTTACCAGATTTTCAATCTGGTTTTAGAAAAAATTTAGTACTTCGGTGGCTTTATCTACGGTAATAGATGACGTTTTAAGAGCTTGGAATCAGCAGAAATGTACTGTGCTAGTACTTCTCGATTTTTCTAAAGCTTTTGATACCATCAACCAAAAACTTTGTTCCAAATTAAAATATTATGGCTTTGATGAGACATCCCTTAATCTTATTAATTCTTATTTTGAAAACAGATTTCAAAAGATATATTGTGCAAATAAATTCTCAAAACAAATTTCGATTCTCTCTGGAGTGCCTCAAGGATCATTATTGGGCCCTTTACTATTTCTTATTTATACAGCTGACATTCTGAAATCTACAAAATATTGCCAAAACTCAGCTTTTTTATTCTTTTAATATTCAGGATTCCCTACAAGCATCAAATTTAATTAATTATGATTTAAACAATTTAAAAATAATGTCGTCCTAGCAAAGCATACAATTAAATCCCACAAAATCTTTAGTTATGTTTTTCGGAAATAAGAATCAGGTAAATACCTTAAAAGAATGGTTTAATGTTGCTCTGGATGGTACGACACTACCTATAGTTGAGTCAGCAAAGAATCTTGGAATTAATCATAGACTCAAATCTAAAATTTAAAGAACATGTTAAAAAACTCATGCAAAAACATTTTTAGCTTTACAATTTTTGTACAGTAATAGACACATCCTAAATTTACGCTTACGCAAAAATCTGTGCGAATCCTTAGTTTTATCCAACATTAATTACTGTGATTTTATTTATGGTAACTGTATTGACATTTTGGTTAAAAATAGTATCCAGAAGGTTCAAAATTCCTGTTGCAGGTTCATTTTTGGACTCAGAAAGTTTGACCATATTATGTGATATATGGTCATTTGAGCAACTTATATGATTACAAATGGACAATCGCAGACTTCATCATATGGCTACTTTTGTATTAAATATTTTAAATAACCCTGATGCATCTATTCAACTAAAAAATAAATTGGTACCTCGTAATAATATTCATGACAAGACTCGTTTTACCAATCATTTAACTATGCCTCACCATCGTTCAGCCATGTTTCAGAGGTCATTTACGTATAATGCCGTTAAAACAAATAACTATTTGCAACATAACCTTATCTCACTTAATGTAACTCAGTTCAAAAAACCATTTAAAATTTTTTTATTGACACTTCAAAGTACTTAAAGTGTTTAATGTCACAATTTCAAATTTCTCCATGATTTTCTTATATTTTAAATTATAACTATGCAATTATTTTGTATATAATGATTTCATCTATATTTGTTATATAATAGATTTTCTTTTATTTATATACTTATACATTTTCTGCATTACATTTGAGGTTAAGTAGAGTAGCCGACTTGTGCTAGACTTCGCATCATTGTGTTGCCACTTTTTTTTGAATATTATTAGACTGTCTATGTAAATGTGTAAAGGTGTTGGTCTATCTGGAAACCGTCTATGATATTCGTTACTAGCTATCGATGCATTTTTACCATGTAAATAAAATAATGCTATCATGTCGAGTTTCTCTTCTTCCGAATAACCCGTCGTCTAACGTATTAGATATTAAAAATGCTCGTAAATAGATACTACTATCCGGTAAACGTCAAAAAGGCGTCGTTCATTGCAATTGTCTTGACCATGGCTCACTATGTTTTAGCGCAAATTACCTTACCATTTCTTTAATGTTTAAACGCTTACATATCCAAAACTAATTGACAGAATATATTAAAAGTATATATATTTGAAATTAGAAAAAAAAGATCTTCAAGAATATGATTTAATATACAGGGTGTTTCATTAAAAAAAACTGACAACCTGTCAAAATTTGACATTTCCAATAATATTTTCGCACTAATGATATAATATTCTAAATCTTCATAAAAAAACCCAACAACTTTTTTCCGTATCTATTTAAATAAACTCTCTAGGTGGGTGGAAAAATATACGGAAAAACCCTGTACATATAGTTGTTTGCTAGTAACTAAAAAAAAAACTGACAAAAATAACGATTATAGCATATCGGATTTAAAGAATTATATTTTATAATTATTTGCGTATATAAACTGTCATCTCTACGTAAAGAAATTATGTACAAGATAAGTTCTAGTCGATTTTTTTAAAATGGTTCGTTAAGCACAAAATACTTACGGGCTGATGAAGATACAACATAATTTACACAAAAGCAAATGACCGAGAAGAAAATTAAAGACTTCATTTTTGATACGCTTATGTGCCCGATTATTCAAATAATACTGACGTTCTTCGTTTCTCGATCGTTTTTTTTATACAAACTTACAGCCCTATGTTGGGACACTTTAGATACTAGTTTGATATTGATTGATTTATCATGTTATCATTCGCCGAGATTTTCTGCGAACTATAATATAATATTTATTCGCAATTATTTCGACATCTTGACTACCGCCTCGAGATCGATCTTATCTCTCTTCTTCTCAAGTTGCGGCTCTAGAAAAATTATTCATATAGGGATTATTAAATCAATCAAACTAAGATCATCATAAATCAAATTAGTCGTAACATGATTTAGAAGATTTTTGATATTGTAACTCAACAAATATAAACAAATTCATCTCCCCTGCTCACAGTAATATGAAAACGGTAAACAGGATACTTAGGGTTCATTGATTACTTGATCAATGGTGTGTAGCTGTCAACACATTAAGTAACATTTAATTATTAGAATAGTCGTAAGCTGGACTGGAAATTTTTGAAATTTGTTCGGTAACGATACGTCGGGGAAATGCGTTTCTATGGGGGCGATCGTAGAGGATAAATGGGCGGTTCTTTTAGTAAAACGCGATTTCGAGGGGGCTTATAATGAGTCGACAGTGGCGTCCCATAGGGGCACTCTTTTAGAAACCCCAATGATTCAAAATGTAGGTCGCTATGGTTAATTTTTTGAGGTGACGCATTTTTTTTCGGAATTTTCGTCTCAAGAATTAACCGATCAAAATAAAATAGACCGATTACACTTCTGCCAAAAAATAGAAAGACGTGTTATGATGAACCAACTAAATCTTTCAAACAAAATTTTCACTGACGAGGAAACATTTACCACTGGAGGAATGTTTAACCGGAAAAATAAACATTTTTGGTCAAAAGAAAACCCGCGAGCTCTTCAGGCGGTCAAAATTCAGGGAAGAAGATCCCTACATGTCCAAAAATCTCGGATAAGTTCGTTAACGGGCAAAATCGAAGCACGGGATGTCACTTTAAAAAATATAAAAAAGGGGTAAAAAATAGGGTAACTTTGAAGGCATTTTGCGGAGTCGAAACCCTGACTAGTTTGTCAAGGTAAAAAAGGGGTTTCGATGGGAAATATAAAGGAGATTTAAAATCAATATAGGACGCCTATACCTCAAATGACGAGAAAGCGGTCGAAATGCAGAAAAATAAAAAAAACTGTTTCCGTGTTTTCAATTTTCCCATATTTCACTATTTTTTTTCGATGGGCGTAACGAGGGGGGGAATTTGTTTATGAGATCACAAATTTCCCCCGAGGGATTCAAAAACTACATCACTAAAATTACTCTCGGGCTTATACAGGGCGAGCCATTTAGAAATAAATTTGCATTGTTCAAGCCATATATTTCGTTATGGTTTTACTTTTCACCCTATAGCAAATGAACGGTTGATCCTAGGTGAAGCAAGTAAATACAAAAAGAAACATGTATATTTTCTCTAGAGACTGATTTAAAAATCAGCCGGATCAGTATTAAGAGTGAATTTTGAGAAAATTTTGAATTGTAGCTTGCACGAATTCGGTTTGCCATTCTCTGGGCCTTCGTGAAGTCGTATCGGTACCTCCTGGGATCAAAACTATTAAATATATAAAAAACTGCATTTGGATTGATATTAAAAAATAAATAAATAGTATCCAATACCAAACAAAAATTAATTAAAAGTAAAAATTACTGAAACATGGAAAAGGAGTGGATAATATAACTATTTGTTTTAAATTTGACAGTTTCTCAATTTATTTTTGTTTTTAGTGGTTGATGTTTTATTGAAATCATTTAAATTTAAAATAACTAGACTTCAAAAACGTTGCCTTTTATCGGTGTTTACTTCTATTTTTAAAAATGGCTCAATATTCAAGTCAAGAGCTACTAAATTTGTATAACAGTTACATTGAAAATAATAAAGGTCCAGCACGTGCATTAAGAGAGTATCGCCGAATATTTCCCATGGCAAGGATAGCAAACAAGAACATTTTTGTACAAAAGATGCAGTGATTTATCAACTTATGGAGTTTTGAAATATAGGAAAATGGAAAAAGCACTTTCAGTCGTCTCTGAAGATTTTCAGATGGAGGTTATATTATATTTCATTAAATATCCTACCAACTCTTTCAGAGATGCACAAAATGATTTGAATTTTTCCATGACCACCATACATCGAATATTAAAAGAAAACAAAATATCCCTATATAAGTTTCTTCCAGTTCAATTTTTAAATGAAGTTGATTATCAGACTAGACTGGATTTTTGTATGCAAATGATGGACCTGCATTTTGAAAGTGGGATTTAAAATAAAATCCTTCGGACAGAATATGAGGTGATATTCTCCACTTCGGCAATGCATAACAAAAAAAATACTCGCTACTATTCTGAGGCAAATAAACGTTTGGTAAAGGAAATTGAAAGGCAAGAACATTAAAGTGTTAAAGTGTGGTGTGGTATTATAAAGGACCGCATAATAGGACCTGTGTTTTTGACCACTATTTGAATAGACAAACATTTTTGAACCTTTTAAGAAATCAAATTATGAAAAAACTCAATGGTCTTCCGGAACATATTCATGTGGATTTGATATATCAACAAGATAATGTTCCTTATCACTGTTGAGAAGAAGCATTTTTAAACGAGCTATACAATTTAAGTATACGTAGTAACGGTGAGATTCCATGATCGCCGCGACGTCCCGATCTGACACCTTTAGATTACTTGTTATGGGGCACACTTAAAGATAGAGGATATAAAAATGGAACCAATTATTCTGTAAATGATTTAAAATAAAAAATTCGTTAAGAAATTGTTAGTTTTAATAATAATGACACCGAATATAACATATATTAAATTCCTCAAAAAAAAACGTACTACGAT